>JAGTTH010006267.1:0-11960 GCA_022606485.1 Agraylea sexmaculata | reverse complement strand
GAGTAGCACTGCATATTTTTCGTAGTTATGTTTTTGTGTTAATCACCCGTCGAACGGTTAAACGCAGATAAGGCTGCAATATTTTAACGTTCCATTAAATATTTATTAAGCACATGTATCGGAAAAATGATAAAACCGAGTCTCCTCCCGATTTGTTGGCGCCAAAGCACTTTTCCATATCCATTGTTTTCCCGTCTGACGTCTGAAGGGAAAACACCCATAAAAATAGAGCTTTCAAAATTGGTTATTAGCAAATATACATTCTGGTGCAAATGTATAAAACCACTCTGTTGTGAATAAACAAGCTCTTATGATACTATATATATATATATATATATATATATATATATATATATATATATATATATATATATATATATATATATATATATATATATATATATATATATATATATATATACATATATATATAATCTTTATCTAGGATCATTAACGTGGAAACATATAATATAATATTAGTAAATTCCCGTGTCGATCGTGTTCATAATATAATAAAGGATTGTGATCACATCATACAAAAGCTAACTCGATTATTACCGGTTCAAGCGTGACTTTTTATTGATAATAAAATTTTATGTCCATACTTTCCCGCCGATATGTAAGCTACACTCAAGTCCGCTATTATGATCAACAATATCATTGGCAAATATATTCAAATTTTATCATATTGTATATATTAGGTGAAGGCCTTTTTGGTAAATTTTTTTTTGAGTTTCATTATATGTAGGTACAATGTTTAGTTTATGATTGTTTTGAAACGATTTGGCACGAGAAACGCTCGCATTTAATTTGAATATTAGGAGATCATACAAGTAGATACTTAATAATGTATATATTATTAATTAGTAATAAAATAGACCAAGGTTTACCGTTATGTAAAGATGCTAAACTAGGGGTTGTTATTATTTTATTAATTTAAATAAGACTCACAATATAATAATATTAATAAATCGATCGTTTCGGAGAAGATTCCTTTGATTTGATTTACTCTGTTTTCCGGGATTGTAAGGTAAATGCTGAGGCCCAAAAAGCTTCTTAGCCATATTTATACGCCAGAAACAAAAAAAAGAAGTTTTGAGAGAAGATTTTGGTAAAAATGCAAAAGCTAAAAATATCCAATGATTTTCTGAAGACCTTTCTTATTTTATATATATATATATATACATATATATATATATATATATATATATATATATATATATATAAATGATTAAATTTGTCGAGTTTTTAACATAAATATATATATATAATTAATAAGGAAACTTTGTAAAAGCCCCTAGGCGCGTAGTTAAAAAAATAACGTATTCACATATACGTCAATTTCTTATATTATATAAATTATATTATCACGTTTAGCCAGTTTTCATCATAAATAAATATAATCTACAGATTATTTATTTTATTTGCAGAAGAATTAGTCTATAATGCCTGTAAAAAAACACTTTTCCTTCTTGAGGTGATTATTTATCTATTATAAAATTGTTGCATCTACACAACACAATGCTTAAAAAGAAACTGATCTAAACGTCACACAATCATTTCGAAATGGTATCGGGAATTTATACAATCATTTTGTACGGTTAATCAGTTTTTCTTGTGTTAACATAACTAGATTGTATAAAAAATCTCACGGGTATTATTCAGCGTGAAAAGTTGAAGAAGTCAAAGTCCACTTATACGTGGCAAAAGTTGACAATACAAGCAATTGTCTGAAAAGTTGGAATGAACCAACACACTTCAGTTTTGTTCAATGGGATATCCTCAAGGGATGCACTACTTTATGATATCATTGGTTGGCTATAAAATAGTGAGATTTGATCAAATAGGCGTTACACGGTCATTATTCCAAATGCCACGGCTTTAATTGCTGTATTCTCATATCTACGAAATCATCTGATTTATTTTTCTATAAGTATTACGGTGAGATATAAATAAAATTGTTCGGCGTGAATCTGGAATCATTTGTAATAATTTTCGATAGTATTAAAATGGAAGTCGTGATTCGGAAAGCAATTTAATGCTCAGAAAATATGCTCGTGCTTCGAAATAATATTAAACGAGTTTTTTTTAACTAGCAAATAATTGATGTAGTTATTCTATGAGATTTTAATACGATAAAAATGCATGCAAATGAATAAAAGTGTTTTGCACTTTGGAATGTAATTGGATTTATATTTTTGTTTGCTTTTAGTGAAAATTTTCCAAACTCGATATAAAATAAATTAATATGGCAGCAATAGTAACAAGCTCGTTTATTTTATTAATTTTCCATAATTGTGTTCACATAAAGCCAAATTAAGAAAACAGAGTGTCTGCGCAAAATAATGAGGTTTTATATTGGACTGGCTGAAGAAGATGAATAATCATTAAGAACAAGATCGATTTCATAAAAAGGAAAAAAAACAGGCTCTAATGAATTTTTTTTAAGTCCGATTCCAAATGTTTAGGAAAGCGTTGGCAGGTTTATAGGAAACTATTGAAGAAAAGTAGGCAATGTTGAGGGGTCGGTGGAAACAAGCACCATTTTTCCTCATTCAAAGGGTCTCCAGTAATTGGACACTCTGTATTCATTGCTGCTTTTGTCGGCAAATTATAAAAAAAAGGAATTTTACTGCTTTCGCTTTTTTTTTTCAAGTGCCTCGAAGATTTATTTGTTAGTTTCTTTAAGAGAGATGTCCATTTTTTCAGCGCCTGTCTGTGAATATTATTACGGCTACGGAGGCTTATTAAAATCTGTTTGATTTATATAGTTTCTTAATATTATATTCAGCAGTCATTTTAGACTTTATAAAAAAATAATAATGGGATACGAGAGCCAAAAAGTGAGGTTATTCATATGTGACTAATTGAGACCAGTGAGAATAGGATACTACTAAGATTGGATGTCGGTGTTTGTCTATAATATTCATCACCTAAACGTACCGATATATAAAAAAAATCTTTTTATTATTAAATTGATATTGCTTAACTTTAAAATTCACAAACCTTTTTGTAAATTTGGATACTTTGGGACTTCTTATGTTTTACGCAAAATTATTTTATGTTAAGTTATTTTTTTTAAACACGCACCCAAGGGCTTTTAAGAATATATTACAAAGATTCTTTATTAATTATTTAAAACTATTACTAATTATACAGGTCATCGATAGAGTGTCTCTGCTGGACTTCTTCTACAAATAAAATAAATAATCTGTAGATAAGTCGAGTCAACAAATACAATACCCAATAATATGTATTTATGCTAAAAACTAGACAGATGTGATAATATTAATTTAAATATATATGTATGTAAAATAAGAAAGGTCATATTTGTGTTTCTTTTTAATAAAATTACCAAAAATCATTATTACGACTGAAATAATAGTATTATATTATTTACATACATACAAAAAACCGACGAATTAAGAAAAATAGTAATAGTAATAAATAGTAATGCCGCAATAGACCGGGCCAACCCTGAAAAAGGTGCGTTATACTTCTTTTTTTATTTCTGGAGAATAAATATGGCTGAGGAGCTTTTTGGATGTTTCTTCATTTATCTTCAATTTATGAAACCATCTCCTCAGTATTTACCTTAAAACACAGGAAATCAGAATAAACCTGGATTAAGAGGACCGATCGGGACTTTATTAATATAGTCACAATGGTCGATAGAATATTTTTTTTTGGCTCGAGTAGGATTTGAACCCATGGTATTTTTAGCCCTATTTTTGAGCTATTACGCAGGTTATATTACTGTTTATTAAATAATTTTTTTATATTTAAATTTTATAGTAGAACAAATCATTATTTTTTATTTCATACTTTAGAGTAATAAATGAATATTATATTAAAGTAACAATACACAAGTTTAACATGAAAGGGTAATAAATTTCAATACTTATAATTATTGGCGCATGACCTGAATTATTACACAAAATAGGTATGATTTGTGCTTAATTTACAATATTCTGATATCAAATTATTATATAAAATATCGTGATTAGACAGATTGTCCTGGTAAATGATTCATAGTAACAAATGTTTTTTGGCATTCTAATATTATGTTGTTAGCTTTTGATTTACGATACGAGTTGGAATATTTGGCCAGACTACAAATGAACTCTGTTCTTGTTTCACAATATTATTTGTATGCGGAGATTTAGATTTCTTAAACGGTACAATGGCGCTAATTTTATATTAAATAGTATTGAAGATAAATCATGATATAGTTGGACAAAGCAACACAGATAACTATTCTGGTTAAACTATTAAATTAATCGTTGCAGGAGGATAAATTGGATGCCTTGACCGCTTGTCTCAGAGAATAATTGTTTCAGAACTATAGACCACTACAAAATTATTCGAGAATATTTAAATAGGGCAAATACCTATTATTATTACAGAATAAATAGACATCCAAATAATTAATTTAAAAAATATGTATTTATTGTTTCACATAAAGAGTATCTATGTTCCGAAATCGAAGCGAGAAGTTTTGTTAATTTCGTAACATATTTTGAAAAAACTCGCCACAATATTGAAAATGAACGATAGCCACAAAACAGGCATTAATCAAGGGGCTGGGTGGAATAAGGGCGGATAACGGGATAAGTCCCTTTTCCAAAAAATGAGTTAGATATCCAATGATGTGCATTTTATTCACTGCCACCAAAGATATTTTCATATTAAATAATGATTTACTCAATTATGTCGATAATGACGATTTCAATATACGCCCTTATTCCATCGAGCCTCTCAATTATCAAACAATCTTTATTTTATAATAATCTTTAGCCTTTTTAAGTATCTTTTTCCTTCTTTTTATCCCATCTATGGAGTACTTTTAATGATAAATATACAGCCGCTATTTTAATGAAAGGATTTGATTTAAATACTAAATTGTAACAGTTTTTTTTTAAGATTTTTAAATTTGTTTTACAAATAGCCAATTATCTAGTCTCGACACTAACGGTTACGTTTTTATTATTTGGCAAATTGTATTACTTTATTTCAATTTTCCGAATGTAACAAGAAATTATTTTTTCCCGAGATTCGATCATCACTATAAAACTAGATGATAAAAATTGAAATAAATTATCAGTAGATGTAATTTATATATATCGTTGTGTAAATATCAGATAATTCAAATATAAATACAATTATCACTATAAAGTTTTTGCAGTTATATGTAATAGGTATAAGTGATTAATTATTTGATGTAAATTTGTGTCGTTTTTTTAATTATTTTATCTGTTTATTGTTTTGCTTGTAATATATTGAATCAATATTTAAAAAAATAAACGTTTGGCAGAATTCCAATATCCGATACCTGGAAACGGTTTCCTCGAGAAGCAGTGGCAATATTTTTCCAGAACAGAGTCGTAAAAAGAGATCGTATCTGGGAAACAAATTCGGAAAGTTGTCGGTGGTTTTAGGCCTAGATATTGTAAAAACCCACACACCTGATTTATACACAAATAATACTAGGATGTCTTTATCAAAGCTGTCCATGTGTGTCGGGAATCGGGATAAGGAACACCACCAATCATATCTCTTGTGATTTCTATACCTTCTTTTCAAATTGTTATATAGAAATAGTTGACCTTTCTTATATGTAGGTACAGGAGAAATCCGATACGAGCTATTTTTAAAAAATAATACAGTCCAACATTCCGAATTGGTATATATTACAATTTTTTTATTATGCATAAGTTTTTACAATGATTGATAGAACAATACATATTTGGAAATAGACTTAGGTGTACAGAGTGTATAAATACCGAATTGGTATTGGTATTATGGTATATATATATATATATATATATATATATATATATATATATATATATATATATATATATATATATATATATATATATATATATATATTGATAGACAAATGTGAGATTGTGACTTGTCAATATTAATAAAATTCCCATAATTAATGGGAATAATCATAATTATCAATTTGTATCTATTTAAAATCTGGTTTTCCGTATTATAAGGTTGTTCATAATATTCAGAATACTGAAGTAGTGTAGTAGTTACATTTAAATAAAATTCACATTAACTAGCAACAAAATTACTTATGCATTCCATTTTACAGTAGATTAAACTGAAAGACTGACTTAAAACTACATTTTTTTAAATTATAATTGCTTAATAAATTTATATAAAATGGAGTTACGTTTATTTATTTCGTTAAAATGGGTGCATTGAGATACGAATCATAATATTTGTCAAATAACATTTTCGTATTAAAAAATCTCAATAATAAAATATTTTGGAGATACGTAGTCTGCAAAGAAAGCCGACGATATGCGATTTATTTATCAGTTGGTTTTCATGGGATAAAATATAAAAGCAATTTTTATTTAAGTGTCCGTTTATGCTCTAGTGCTATATAGTTTTCTGGTATTTATTTTATGTCAAACAGTTATTGCTTTCAATTATCCAATAATATTTGAAGAGGCATGTAGAAAAATATCTAAAATATTATAAAGGTGAAAATTTTAAATCTTTATTAATAATTATTAAAAATTTAAAAAATACCTGATTAATAGAGGGTTCAATAATTCACTATAAAGTACTTTATGTTCATAAAATAAAATTTAAAAATTATTATGATGTTAAACTTGGGCTTATAATAAAATTCATCTTTCACTCATCGTCTGCCTTATTCAAGGGAATGGTTTTAAATATTCAATTAATAATCCCTTTATGGGATAGTGGAGTAGTGATAGTGTTGAATATTGTATAGTTGTCTGACAGGAGGTTCTGTTCATTGATTTAGGTCCGGAATTTATTGTAGCCAACTGATCGAGAGCCTCTTTATATTGTATATAGTATTCGATAACGGAAAATACTACATCATATATTTTATATTCAAGTTCTTGTATAGAGTATCGGTTACAAAACGATGATACTGTGTATTAATTGAATCGATTTAATTGCTCTAATTGAAATCAATCGATACTGCATTAACAGTTCTGTAAATATTCAACCGGATTACGGGTTTGACTTAATTAAAAATGTGACTGTTTTAAAATGATTCTATATAAATCGATCGATTTTAATTGAACTCAATATTACTAATTTATATACTATTGTCACAGTTTGCGGGTAGTTAGCTGCTTCTATCAAACACATAGAGAATCACTAATTAATAACCTAATTATATTGTGGCAACCGCAGACTGTATATTGTTATACTCTCTATTAGATTCAATTAAAATAATTTATATAAAGATACCCTTTAATAATTATTTAATATTTACAAAGTGGTATTAAGTATCCCGTGATTGTAACGGAGTGACATTTTTCTTGGGAATAATATTTATTTTTTAATTAATAAATTTAACCCAACATCGACATTTCCTTCATCCTTGGTTATATGTTATTTAAATTAAAATAATATATAAAAAATCGAAAATAAGTAATGTTTAATTGCCAGATCCTTTAATAATTAAATCCCAAAGACCAAAACCAATATCCAAAATAATTTATGAAAAAAATGTTAATTTTGTGGTTGGTTTGCTTCTATTTTTTAGTATGTTTTTACTCTTTAATATTATTGTCTTCGCAAAGGCAATTTATCACGTGCATAAATAAATACCAATTCAATAAATATACAATAATTATCATTTTATTTCAGTATTTTTTTAAGTTTAAATGTAGTGATTGATTATTAATTTGAATTTTGTTTCATAACATGTATTTTTGGTCATCTTCGAATAAAATGCGTTTTTATTGGCATGCATTTTAAATGCGTTATATTTATTTTTCAAATAGCAATATTCATGTGATTGAAATAAATCACTTAATAGGTAATTTGGGGGAGTTTATTTAGTTTTATGTTATAAATATGTATGTTTAAGGCATATTCATTTAATGTAAGTGTGTCTAGAAGTCTATGAAATGCATTTTATTGTCTGAGTGGTATTGAAAGGCGATCTTATCTACATACAATAATAATGCAGATACACTTTTATTGTAGATACATATTATTTGAATATTTTTTTGTTCCCTATTCAAAGGTTGTTTTGTAGTGCATTATGTAGAATGCACAACTTTGCTATTTGAACAATACCACGCCATTTTGTTGCGGTTGCAACCTGTAAAAGGACTCTATTTCAATGTTTTTACCCTTATATATAAAAGCCTTTTTGTACGCAAATACCCCTACGAATATAAGATATCTTATCACATATAATATTGCTTTGAATGTCGACGCTTGCAATATAAAACGTAGCATTTTATTACACAATGGCAGAATTCAAATATGTATGTCTAGAATTAAATTCTTTAAAGATTTGTCATAAAACTCATAAAAAAATAGTTTTAGACTTACCAGCCATTAGATTAGCAGATTCACCGAAATGCTTCAAGGCATATATGTAGAGTAATCCAAAAGCCAGTTGAACTCCACTGCTTAGCAAATTTACAAGGAAAGCTGCCCCACATATTATCCACCTGTTAAAATAAAAAAAAATGTCATTAGGGAATTTATTTATTAAGCTTAAAAATGTAGAATAGAGTAAAATAGTTATGAACAATATAATTCTTTAATTATAACGTCTTTAACGTAGTTTGGATGTTCTGAAAGCAACCGCAATTGTTTTTTTTTCACAATTAATGGTAAAATTGTTAAAATTTGTGTCTTTGATTCCCAAATGTTGTATTGAATTTTATATTCTAAGATTGAGCTGAAAATGTTGATTCTTTAATTGTAGCTGAAAAGAAACTCTTGACGTTAAGTTTTCGCTGCAGTAACGAAAAGTTGTTGCCATAACAAAAAATGCATGCATAAATATCAATATCATTAGACAATTCATATTTCGTGGCAATAATTATGAATGAAAAATTGTGAAACGAAAAAATTCTCAACAACATTTTAATAAACGGTTTTATTATGAGAAAAAAACAATATTTTAAATAGTGGTAACAAAAATGTGTATTTTAGTTTATTTCCAATTAAAAGCGTGATTCTTAATACGTTATATTAATTAATTATTTAAATGTTTATAGAGGAAGTAATAGGTTTGCTATTTAAATTAATGATTTTAATAGAACGTGTTAGATCAAATAAATGCTTCTTCATATAATTTTAATTTAGTCATAAAGAACAATCAATGGTTTAATATTATTAAATCAAAATGTTGTATAGTCATAATCACTAGTACAGTTATTTAAAATTTGTATAACAGTGTATTGTATTAATAATGTAGCCAGATAATTAATTATTAAGTTTTTCATAATTTTATTTGTATTCAGGTATAGTAATGTTTCAGTCTCGCAATCATCCACTGAGACGAGTATTAAAAAAGTATTTATATTCTGGATTATCATTGTATTTAAATGTAAATGATAACACGTGAATTGTATCCTTTGGGAATATCACACAAACCGAATTTAAGCCTTAACCCACAGAGGAAACGGAAAATGTTAAATGGATTTGTGAATGCAACGGAACATGAATACAAATATATTAATGTCAAATTATTTACAACTCATTAGATTATTATCCAGCATCTCTCTAATTTAAAGCAGGTGAAATATATTTTTTGTTTCAGGACTTATCACATTTTCAGATTTTATATCACATCGTAAACACGGAGATCTTTCTTCATACATGATATTATCGTAAATCGTAAAATGGGCTTTATGTATACCGAGATCAATTTATGCATATTGGTTTCTAAACTTATATTTTATTCAACGGGTGCTTGAATTTTTTATTTTTTGAAAAACCTGGTCGAGTAACTACTGATATTTTCAAGATTGGATTAAATTATTTTTTTACTCGGATCACCTTTTAATACTGAAAAATTTCAGTCGAATATTCAATTAAAGTGGCTAGTTATAAAATATCAAATCCAAATTTTAAATTACTGTAGTTTGTATTAATTTTACAATTCTGGAAATTGGAATTTTTACATATTTTTTTAATTAAAATTAAATTCCATTAATTAATCGATATAAATCATGATTCTTCTTGCTATATCTGATCATGATCATGAAATCAATTTAATTATAAATAAACAATAATTTTAATCAAAATTAAAAAAAAAATAAACGACTTTCACAAAATTCACGATTAAGATGTAATTTTGGTAGCCAACATTTTTCATAGGTATATAGTATAAAATAGAAAATTTTCCTAATAAGCATCCTTTTTATAAATTAAACTAATTAATAAAACAATACGTTTTCATTATGATTAAAGCGTACTGTTTTTTAATGAATTATTTTTAATAATAATGTAAACTTGATTCTTTGTAATGAGTAAAGTAAATATTAATGGCACCATTGGCAACAAAAAATATAATAATTAACATGTGTTCTCAATTATTGAATTCTGAATTAAGTCGATTTAATGTAACAGATTATCTTTTGCTCGTAATTGTCACTTTGTATGCAGTTTGGATCATTTCTTCACAAATCATATTTTTGTGTCTTCACGATGCTGCAATGCATTTTACCCATTTGCATTTAAATTTAAATTACTTGCCAACATAATAATAATAATTCCAACATAATAACAGGGTGAAATTTCTAATATGCAATATATTTCAGCGATTATATAATCTTAAAATAATATATTTTGGTTAAAGTTTCAACGAATCCTTAAATAGAATATCTATTGAATAGTGAAGAGAAGTTGTTCGATCTCTAAATGGTATATCGAGTAAAGGATCTTAGGATTTCAGAAGTTTTAGTTTTGTGAACAAAATGAAGAAACAAAGAGCCGTCGCCGATGAAAACTAAACTTCTACAGCTAATTGATAATTTGTTTTCAACACAGAAAATATCTTCAATATTAAAGGCTTATCAAATGAACTTTATACTGATTAAAGTATGAGTATTAAATGTAGTGAAAGGATTTTTATGATACACTAATCACGACGTATTCAACGTTTCTTTTAATCGTTTCAATTCGACCTATTTTACACAAAGTGAACATTTCTATTTATTTTTTATTATTCTAAATGATCTTTCGATAATGTTGTTTCAATTTTTTAAAGTCATAATTAAATATGTACACGAGTTTCTTTAATTTATCTATTCATAAAAAAAGCATTTTGAAAATAAATATCCTGATCTGCTCTTTCAGTCCTTTTTTTACACACATTAAATACTGGAACTAAAATAAAATAATTCAGTTTTAATATTGGCGTTAAACTTTATTGTATTATAAAAAAATATCTAAGGAATTTTTATTGTTTAAATGAATATACGATATTTTGCCTATTATTCTTTTATTTATTAATATTCGCCCCCTTTTTTTACAATTTTTGTTTTTTATAGCAACAACCACGTTTTTATTAATTGTTTGTCGGTGATCTTAACTATTACTAGTTACACAGGTCACCGACTTAATAATCAGTATTTACCTTACAATACAGGAAATCAGAGTAAACCTCGATCAAGACGATCGATTCGGATTTCATTAATATTATTACTGATCTTTCAGTCCTAATAGTCGATCAAATCATTTTGTATATTAAATTAATGCTTAATCGATTTATTCGTCAATATTTATTTAACCAATCGTTCTTATTTGATGTTCGCTAAGGCTTTTTTAAAGCATAAAATAACGTTGTATAAATATACATAGGCATATTACCAGCTCAGGGGATATGAAGCGTGGCTACAAATGGGTTCATGGGTTCAAATCCCACTCAAGTCAAGAATTTTTAAATTGGTTTGATCGGTTATTACGACTGGGAGATCGGGAATAATATAAATAAAATCCCGATCGATCGTCTTGATCCAGGTTTACTCTGATTTCCTGTATTGTAAGGTTAATACTGATTATTAAGTCGATGACCTGTGTAACTAGTAATAGTTAAGATCACCGACAGACAATTAATTAACACGTTGTTGTGTCTAAAAAAAACCCTCTCAAAAAGACCCTCTCTAAAAAAATAACGAATGAATTCAATATAATATCAATCA
>JAGTTH010006261.1:0-15285 GCA_022606485.1 Agraylea sexmaculata | reverse complement strand
TATTTGTGAAGACAGTGTGTCTCGTTGTACTGGAAACCTACAAATATGTGGATCACTATCTTGTAACCTTTGAATGGTGGACAGGTGTATGTGGATCAGTGTCTTGTAACCTTTGAATGGTGAACAGGTGTATTAGGAGCCGTTATGTCCGACAACAGGGCAAATGTCAAATATGAACAGGAAGGTGCTCATATCACGACAGATTTGCTTTATATAATACACGACCAGAGGTAAAATGTCAAGCCAGGTCTCGCATAATATGTACAAGTGAAAATTGCGGAAGTTTACCATACAAAAGAAAGTTGAAGAGCTTTATGAATCGTGTGAACTGATGGCTTCTTTAAACTTGGAAGTCTCTATATAGATTATATGATCTACAAGTACTACTTATTAAAATGCAATTGGCAAAGTCCGATAACGTCACTAGAATATCAAGCTTTCCGTCTTTGGATCGCATTCTTGAATTAATTATTATTAAACTAGTACGCTTTTTATTTACTCTCATTTAATATATCTTAAAAGTATACATTTTAACCACTTAAAATATAGAGGGTCAATTCTGGCCAAAAACTTTCTAACCATTTATTATCCATAACAAAATATATTAAATATATATATATATATATAAGTATATATATATATATATATATATATATGTATATATTTAATATATTTTATATATATATATATATATATATATATATATATATATATATATATATATATATTATAGTATATATATATATATATATATATATATATATATATATAAATATATATATATATATATATATATCAATTTCAATGGGTTAATATTTTGTATAAATAAACACATAAATGCTTTCAGATATTATTATAAAAAATTTCTTATCAACAATATGAACATTACTATGAACATTATGACCAAAAATGACTTTAAGCTTAAAATTGACTTTTGAAATGTTTATTTTTCATAGCTATTATGGATCTGAATCATTTACTCAATTTAAAAAAAAACAAGTGTCCACTTATATATTTTATGAGTTTTGAGTTTTATTACTTTGATAATTTATGAGTGACGAAATCGAGAAACATTACTGTGATTAAACAATGATAAAAATAGAAAGATTAAAATTTTAATTTAACCAAAAAAGTCCAACCTTAATAAAAAATCACCTCTTTCACCGTTTCAATTTCAATTTCAAATTAAAATTATATTTTATTCTTTACGTATAATTATACAAATAGCTCATTTTTTTAAATCTGCTTATTTTTATGAACCAACGATTTATTCCAATTTTTTTTTACATATAGTCAAATTAGTGTTCGTATTATTTATATTTTTGTATGAAAAATATTGGTAAGCAGTCCATGAATTTAACTTTACTGAAAAAAATACATGTTTCCTCTTAGAAGTAACACATAAAATGAATATTTAGTACGTGTGAAAATATCCCTTTTAAAATCCACATAAGTTTTTATAGATTATTACATTGTAAAGCTCTCAAAGTAAATGCTTGTAAGATATTTTTATTATTTGTTGAATGAAGGATGTAGCTTGTCATAGAACATGTAATATTTATTGCTCAAGTTGCTTTACGCATATCAATCAATACAATTACATACTTCTTCCAGGACAAACTGGTTTCCTACCTGGATGCAATAATATCTTCCATGGGGTTCACCACACCATACTTACTTAAATAACGGATATATTTATGTAAATTTTATTTTTGTGGCATGCGATTAACACTAGTTACAACAATATCACGTAGGTGTTATCTCAATTCGATCGTAGGTGTTTTTTTAAAGGTATTAAATAAATGACATCGCATCCGATCGATGATCATTTACTAAGACATGATTAGTTTTTTTAATCCCTACAATTTATTTTATTTAAAAAATATATAATAAAAAAACCCACTGCTTATAAAAAATGCAATGTATTTTGACATTAAATCTCCCAATAAAATAATTTCATATTCATTTCGGCTAAAATGTTATTTTTATACTAAAATTTTTCGTATGAGTTTTCTACAGGATAATTATATTATTTTTATATGTCCCCCAATTTCAACTAATTATTTTATTTATAAACTAGGGAATCCAACTGAGAATTTTTAAATTTAATTGACAATGCAATACCCCAAAAAAATTATTATCATTGATTTTTCTCCCTAATGAATTAATTTTCCATAGTGAAACATTTAATATATACTATTTAAATGTGCATACATATGTATATTACATTGTTATTTTATAATAAAATAATAGTATGAGAAAAATATTTAAACATGAGAACCATTTACAAATATGAGGATTAATATTTATATAATATAATAAACTATACATTAACAAAAATAAATACAAAATATAATGCTTAAAAATAAATAACAGATTGTGTCGAGTGAATTATTTTAAAGTTATTTTATATTCTAATGAATATTTAAATGTAGAACAATAAATTGCGTATGTAATTTGTTTTTTTTTTCACACGTTATTTTGTTATATATCCAGAATACTTTTAATTAATTAATACTTTAAAGCTGTAAATAAGAGGTATATTTTTTATTTTATGTAAGTAACGTCCCAGTTTATATTCTACGGTTATATTCCATTTATTTGTTTTCCAAATTATGACATTTCTCATAGTTAATAAACGAATTCCCATCGCCAAAACCATCATCGTGTTTTTCCACATTTAGCAATGTTTAATTAAAATATTAAATGTGTGATATTGGGCTTGATATTTAATTCGGGTCACAGCATTCCCACGAAATACAATCGGCAATTTTATTCCACAGAACATAAACTCCTTGAATTGAAATAAATTTCATGTTTTTAATTAATTTCGGGGGTCGTTGATCTCGTTTTTTTTTGTAAGCGGTGGATGTTTATTTTAATATTTTATTTTTACCACCTGCGATAAAAAAAACTCTTGGGGTGAATATTATGTAAGATAACGTAGTCCTGTGGGTAAAGCTTAAAAGTCACGGGTCAAAATTAGTAGCCGGTTGACACGACAATCTTGTCGATCGATAAAATGCACCCTTCAATATTATTTATTTAATTTTATAGAAATACGAGTATGTATAATGTTGGCCTGTTTAATATATTGCTCAATATTTCAAAAGAATGAATCGTATAAAAACGATATTTTATATTTTGCAACTTTTTGTTCACGATTTCTCGATTGCCAAAAATAATAAATTTCCATCATTTATTTATAAATCTAAACCTCAATTGTTATTTAATTTATTTAATAATTTAGTTGGTGACTTATAAATAATTTGGTAATTTGTATTCCCCTCTTAAATGTCGTGTTGTCTCGTCATATGGTGACCACATTTCAGGAACAGTTAATACACACATTTAATTAAAATAATTTCAAATTAAAAATTATTTGAGGTTGTGACTTATAAAACAGTGTTTAGTTTTGTTTTTATAATAATTTCAAAAGTTATTATTTTCAGTTAAACTGAACTTTAACTTATAATAATATATCGTATTATTTCCTTATACCAGTTCTGGGATCACTTCTATCATTAAATATAATTATAAAAAAGTACAGAAAATTGTTTTTTTAGACACAACAACGTGTTAATTCATTATCTGTCGATGATCTTAACTATTACAAGTTACACTGGTCACCGATTTAATAATCAGTATTCACCTTACAATATAGGAAATCAGAGTAAACCTGGATCAAGACAATTTATCGGGATTTTATTAATATTATTCCCGATTGATTGCATTTGAACCCATATCGATTTTTAGGGTTAAGTTAGGTTAGGTTACGCTTCGTTATCAGTTATCATAATAATAAACCGTCATATAAATCAGTGTTAAATTTAAAGAAATGTATTGTAGTAAATATCGCCTGTATTGAATAATGTATGTATAAATATTAATTCTGCAGTTGCAATTGTAATCGACGCGATGGACAGTTTCAAAATGGCTAACCGTTATTTTATCAGTACAGAATATACAATAATTTCTCAATAATAATTATATTTCAGCATATCGGTAGCGTGTATGTTAGTTACATCAGTGAATGGTTCCAGTCGGTGCTTGTTCTTCAACAAAAAACATTTAATAATCATTTAACAAATGATCCACTTTCCCCTTTTACGTAATGCCCGCTCTCGTTCTCAATAAATAACCTTTTAATTGTCACCTTCCTGGAATCTCTTTCTATCCGCACCTTTTCGCACCTTCTTCTCACAATTATCTATCTCTTTAAAGGTAACTTATCCGAAACGGAAATAGTCGGCATGAAAACATTGTCCACAATTTAAAAGACGCCCTGTTGTTATTTCAACTGCTTTCCTAATTTATTCCACACTCTTTACTCTCGTCTATTTACATCTATTGTACTTTACAGCCAACGGAAGTCTACTACTAAAATAAATATTATATATAAATGTTTCATATTGTCGGCATTCTTTGCAGACTATGTAACTCTTAAAATATTTCGTTCTTAATAAAATTGTTATTTAGCAAATATCATTAGTATTTTGATCGGTTATTATTACTGGGAGATCGGTAACGATGTTAATAAAATCCCAATCGATCGTCTTGATCCAAATTTACTCTGATTTCCTGTATTGTAAGGTAAATTGATTATTAAGTCGGTGACCTGTGTAACTAATAATAGTTAAAATCACCGAAAACAATAATAACTCTAACTAAAAGTATATATATATATATATACCCATATATATATATATATATATATATATATATATATATATATATATATATATACTCACCTATATATACTTATATATATATATATATATATGTGTGTGTAAGATAAAATAATTGTTTAAAAATCTCATATAAACTTTTTTATAGGTAAATAAAAATTAATGGACTTCTGCAACGTAAGCCAACGATATATTTATCACGTTGAGATGTAAAAAAATAAATTATATTATATTTGAACAGATTCAGCAAAATCTACTTGTTCTAATTTTTCGATATTTAGTATTTTAGTAGAAATAAAAAATGTGAAACATTATATTATCTTTAACTATTATGGAATTCCACCAACCCGTCGATATAATTTAAAAATCATCAATATTGGTTATTCTTAATTAATTTAAATATTAAATTATGTCATCTTTATATCTATATTAGAAAAGGGTAATTTTGTACCCAAAACATTGTAAAATTATATAGATAATCTTAATTCAAATATACACTTATTGCAACGGTTTTGATCTCAAAATATGTATATATTGTCTTTCGAGTCATTTTCTTTTAAACGTTTTGTTAGATGTTGTTATTTGATTTTTTGATATTGTGATAATTTAATTTCCCTGTGATCTGCTTAATTATTTCAGGGCAGCTCTGCCCGATTTAATATTAAATATTCAAGTTAATAGAAAACGATATTTCATTAATATTATTCCTAATCGCTCAAGTCGCAATAATCCATCGAATTATTATTTTTTTTAATTCGACCAGGATTTAAACCCATGACCACAGTATTTGTAAAACATACCATTGTGAGTAATATTTTGTTGTGAAGATATGATTGTTTTAAAATCATAATAATATGGCACGTGTATGTAGTTTTACCGTAATTCAGTACGACACGTGTCATCCTATACTGTAATATATGTACAGGTTGTCATCGACCAAGACTAATCCCTATATTAACTTCTCATTCCTCAAAGCCGACACTAAAAAGTATACTTTAATCCCATGGATGTGTATATTATTTTCGGTATGCTCTGATAATCATCGCTTGTACGACTTGCATCACGGCAACTTATATTATATAATGTAGAAAGGATGAGAAACGAGGTCGAAAATTCAGTTTTCAAGAATTATATTCTCCTACACTGAAACACAATTTTCATACTTATGGCTGCTTTGTTTCATTTTTAAGATTTTCGCATTGAATATACCCACAAACCAAAAGCTCCACTACGATTTTGATTGTGCGAAATCTTGGATATGTGACGCTTAGATCACTTTTGCTTCTAGCATTATGTTGTGTAGACGTCCCAATTTTATAATGGATAAAAAACGAACAGAAATAATGACAATGCTTATTGAAACTGATCTAAACGTCACTTAACCAAGATAGACGGCAATCAATATTTAATTTTCTATGAGAATTTGCTTATAAAAATGTCTCGTGAAGTTCGAAATACATTTTGTTGTCTATTTACTGAGAATATTATAAACAAAGATATAATTGAAATAAGTATTTTATCGATAATTGAATAGAATAATGGCAATTAATTCTTACAGTATGTAAATAAAAAAAAACTTTTGAAGAATTATAAAAAATATATCGTAGGCTTTCTTTTAATACTGCGTAACTCCAAAACATAATAAAAATCCCGAAAAAATGGTTAAATAATTTTTAAACTTAATTACATAGACATTTTTTATAATAATATTAACTGGCGAATTTAACTCGTCCATAATAAGAAGCTTTTCTCATTACATGTTAATTCTAAATTTAAAACGATTATTTTTTGCGTTAAAATATTCTCACTGATTAAAAGTCATTATAAAAGAAATGATACGTTTTTTACTCAAATAACCTTACTTTTTAATATGGCGTGTAATGATAATAACACAAAAAATCTCACAAGGAATTTTGTTTATTAAAATTACGTTAATTAGTTGCTTCCTGCTGAGAGAAAAGACGCAAACTCGAATTCTTTTAAATAAAATATTTTTGGAGCTACATATGTCTATTATTTTGAATAATTACTGGATCATATTTTTACTTATAATATTACCGAGCTCATTTCACAGTGTCAACATGTTATTAATTGATTCCCGCCTTGTTACTAATAGCATATATATATATAAAGGGGGCTTTCAGTATGTGTTATTTTGAAAATATCGGGTTTTATCCAATTTAATTGGGGAGCAATGCTTTGTCATTGTGGCGTTAATATATTTTCCATCCCCTTTAACAATTTAAACGAGGCTTGTTAAATATTTGTAAATAAATTGCGTGCTCCATAACATTATTATGAATCAATAATAGTAATTGAAGGAGCTTTGCCCCCTTTTAAGATATTATATTTATACTCCATGTTTACGTCCTGGCCACTCCTTAAATTCCACCCTTATCCGTTTATATTTTCCTACCGAAATACAGTTTTATATTAAAACAAATAGTTTTTGTCTGAGATGAACTCTCCTCTAAATCGAGCGTGTATTTCTTTGATGTTTTTGACTAATGACATTTTAACGAATATATGCTTTGTAGAAAATGCAGCGTAACGGACTTCACACTTGATATTATTTTTAAAATATTACTCGATCGGTGATCTTAACTATTACTAGTTACACAGGTCACCGACTTAATAATCAGTATTCACCGTATAATACAGGAAATCAGAGTAAACTTGGATCAAGACGATCGATCGGGATTTTATTAATATTAATTCCGATCTTCCAGTCGTAATAACCGATCAAATCATTATTTTTTTTACTTGAGCGGGATTTGAACTCATGATCATATTATTTTTAGCCATGCGTCTTATCACCTGAGCTATTACGCTGGTTTATTTTAAACAATGGTAAAGGATGACTTCATAAGTCAGGCATCCATGTTTCTTAGAATCGATCGATGTGCGTCACCTTATTAATAATACGATACTTTGTATTATACACATGTGTATAATAAATATTTTTTTGGAATTCTCCCTTCATTTCCTTATTTTATATATTTTTTAAATGGTCTTATATATTATTTATTTAATTAATTTCAGTGCGGGGGCATTGTCGCAGTCGTCGACTCCAAATTTGGAGTTGAAAGAAGAGGCAGCTCCCTCACCAGAAGACATCATTACTCCAGAAGGTATACAACCCCCTTATATTTATTATTTTTAAATTGATATTCATGCAAAATAATTCAATGGTCAAAGGCACAAAGCTAATACGCCCACTTGTTTTTTTAATTGATTGATTTAATAACAGAATATACAGGGTAGACTTCAACATCAAGCTATTTTTAACAAAATATCTAATACGTTTCTTCCTAAATTATTACATATGTAAATGTATTTTAAACTCATCTAAAATTCGTTTCAATAAAGATTAGATTTAATATGAAATGAACGAAATAAATTATGTTGATCGACTTAGCTAATTGAAAACATTTTAAGGGAGGTAGAGTATCGAATACTTATGGAAAAATATTTTTTTATAAGTAACAGGTTTAAGCTACAATTATTATTATTATATGTAATGAATAACTGTGAAATCAGTTAATTAATTTATTATTAAGGTTAAAAAATATGTAACTAAATTATTCTCGATGATTAAATATAAATTTTAAATCGAATGAAAATAATGTGAAATGTACATATTAGGTTAGGTTAATTTCTTACAGTATGATTATTTAATTCAATAATATTCTCGGTGGTCTTCTTTTCTCAAGCTTGTTTAGAATTCGGCCCAATATAAATTCCAATCCACTTCAAACAAAGAAGTTAGTGGCCGTATTACATAATGTCCCAAATAAAACCCATTCTATTCCAGACAGGAATTTTTATCTCTCATGTAGGCATAAAATGTCACCACTACAAATAGATTAAAAATGCCGAGACGCTTTATTAATAATTAAAATATGCTTGCGTATATTAAATCGGCTATTTTTTTAAAAAACACTCATTCTGTAATGTTTTTTTTATTAAAATGTCTACATTTCTGATTGATTTATAAAGGTTATGTATATAATAGCAAATGAGGGTCACAGTTCGCACATTTTTATTTTAAATTAATGTGGCTAAATTTCATAGATATCGCTGTCCTCTTGGATTTGAGTGATTAATGAATTTGTTGGGATTTAGACTTAAAAATTGTAGTAAGACCCATTTACTCTAATTTTTTATTCTATAACCAACCCTATAATGGATATTTTATAAATTAATACTAATAGCTCAGGGGATAAGACGCGTTGCTACAAATACTGTGGTCATGGGTTCAAATCCCGCTCAAGTCAGGAATTTAATTTAGTAAAAAAAGGTTATTACATTATCGGGAATGATATTAATAAAATATAATAGTCTTGATCCAGGTTGACTTTGATATCCAGGATTGTTAGATAAATAATAATCGGTGACCTGTGTAACTAGTTAATAGTTAAGATCACCAACAGACAATTACTTAATTTCGAAGTAGTAATATTTTAAAAATAAAGTGTAAAGTCCGTTACGCTACATTTTCTACAAAGTATATATTCTTTACAAGTTAGGCTTAAGTTATTATGACTGTGAAGTCGGGAATAATATTAATAAAATCCCGATCGATAGTCTTGATCCAGGTTTACTCTGATTTCCTGTATTGTAAGGTAAATACTGATTATTAAGTCGGTGACCTGTGTAACTAGTAATAGTTAAGAATACCGACAGACAATTAACACGTTGTTGTGTATAAAAATCCCTATCTCAAAAAAGCTCCATTAGAGATGTGAACTGTTTTCTCTTATTTAATAAAGAACAATGAATGTAAAAAAAAAAACATTTCGTCAATGTGATTCATCAGACTAAAATTTCAACTGTCCTTTGTTGCAATTGTATAAACTAAGAATACAGAAGAATTCCAATGAAGTGATCATCCACTGAGTTAATCAATAATGAAACAAAGTATATACTGAATTTCCGGCGCTGGTCATCGTACTGCATGCATACATTTAAGTATTCGCATACAAATAAACAAATAAATATATCGGCCATGGAAAGTGTGTCGGAAATGCTGGTAATAATCGCATTGTTTCATGCCATTTTCAATCAATGAATCTTGTGTATTTTTTCA
Source organism: Agraylea sexmaculata (assembly GCA_022606485.1). Taxonomy (NCBI): domain Eukaryota; kingdom Metazoa; phylum Arthropoda; class Insecta; order Trichoptera; family Hydroptilidae; genus Agraylea; species Agraylea sexmaculata. The sequence goes on along the minus strand of JAGTTH010006261.1, from coordinate 5,508 downwards.
AAGGATCAACTTTGATTTCTTGATTAATATTATGAAGATGCTCATTGTTTGTAGAGTAAATTTTAGACACGAGCAGATGCGAAGTAACATACCGCAAACGTCTGTGATTGGTAATATTATAACATAATATGTGCATTTTCCAAAAATAACAATAACGCCAGCGATTATAGCTTGTGTAAAATTTTATTAGAAAAATATGAGATACACATATAAATGTATTTGAATAGATTTTAAATACATGGTAATAAGTAGAATATTTTAATAATAATATAGAATACTGTTTTGTGAAATAATTGGGGTTTTGATTTTCAACTCTTTTGTCAATTATAAGGAATGTGTAATTTTGATATAAAAAACAATTTATTTATCAAAATGTAAATTTTAGTATGGTGAATCAAAGTGATAACATATATAAATAATAACTATTAAACGAAACTATATTTATCATACTATACATCAGACTAAACACATAATATAAGTAATAAGAATTTATAAGAAAACTTGATATATCATCTCATGAAAAATGTGCAAAGGAAACAGCATTGATTTTGTTACAATGATCAATGAATAATCTAGTTTATGTTTTATTTCATCAAAATTAATTTTTATTTTATTTCTGTATTTCAGGAGTACTGGTCGACGGAGGGCCCGCAGAAGTTTGAGACATTGCCAGAATATAAACAACAATTCAGATTCTGATTTACCCCACCAAGAAGCACCTTCTTATTTGCATCGATTAGACAATCTGAGTAAATCCAGCTCAGATATATCACCTCGCTTAGTAGATGACAGGCTAGGCTTTCCCGAAACACAAAAAAATGAAGTGCCACCAATATTCCAATCTTCAAACCGCCAATCTAAATCACTAAATCCACATTCCACGGTATGTGGTAATTGTGGAGACTTTATATCCTTACCCTACAGCACAGAAAACACTTTAAAATCACTCCCCAACTATCCTTTAGTGCACGTCGATCATCCCTCCCATATATCCTCACCGGAAACTAGTTCAGGTCCTATATCTTTAGATTCGGGAATAGAACAACACAACTCTTTGCCGTATAAAGATACGAAAAGTTTACATTCTAGTCGCAACAAAACACCACCACTCAACGATCCCAGTCCGGTAGAGTCAAATTCTAATAGTCATTCAACAATCGAGGACACAAACAATGACAGATGCTCAAAATCTGTTCAAACAGAAACGGACTGGATTCCAATAAAGTATATAGTCATCGAAAGAGACCAAGCTGTGCCAAAAATATGTTCCTTTGACGATCATCGACGAGCTATCGAGAAGAAAATAGCCTTTTCAAATTTACTTCAAAAGAAGAATAATCAAAATACAAAATCAAAAAATACAAACTCTTCTGCATCTTCAGGAAATCCTGAAGACGATCCAGACAGAGTTTATCATTCCGATTCGGCTGTAGATACTATTGAAGCAGACACAATGCCAGTCGGAACACGTAAGTATAAATTAATAATACATTATTTAAAAAAAGGTAAAACAAAAGTGAGAAATAGTTGTTATTGTTGTTATACTTCATTGAGAGCCATTTGAATAAATAAGAGTTATTTCGACATATGTTATCATAGGATACTCCCAAATATTCAATTCAAACTGACACATATAAACACACAGCTCAAGTAATAATAAGTTTTATCAGCTTATCTCTTAGTATCAATTTAGCTTGTGTTGAAATTTATCTGTTGATAGTGTTCGCAGATATTTTCCAATGTGGAATCAGTTCCGTGTTGCTTCTTGTACAAGCTTTACATCTCTCTTTTGAAGAATGTTCTGTAGAATGTTTGCCGTATGGATTTTTATGACCCTTCTTATGGTCGCATTCATTTAAAAATGTAGTCAGATTAATTTAAAAAACAAACCATTTTATTATTTTCTACATTGTCAAATGTTTGTTATTTTTAGATTTCGAAAATTCAGCAATGAAGAGCAGTTTCTCATTATCTTCCTTACAAGGTACGGGAAGTGGTACTGGGAGTCCTATGAGGAAACCACAAAATACCGAAAGACCGTATCACAGCCTTACCAAAAAGAGGTTAGTAATTTCAATATACTGTCTTAAAAATTTTATGAGTTTGGTACTTATTTAAGATTTTAATAAAAATAAAATTGATCTAGAACTATAAAGACTATTTAATATTGTACTTAAATTTTATTTTGTCTTCTAAAAATTTTCATTTATACACACAGCATGTTATAAATATTTGTAACTGTAGAAATTAATTCATAAAGTGTCCTTTAAAATATCAAATTTATTGGTCAATCTATATGTTTTCATGTGACAAATGTAGTTTAAAAGTACTTCAGTCTTATTTAGTTATTGTGATAATAGTTGTATGCTTTAAAATTACAGGAAGGATCCTAATAGAGAACTGTGGCGCAGATCCTGGGGTTCTACGCAGAGCAATCAGTCCGCTCAATCATTGGGTTCATCCGGAACATTGGCAGCCAAAGATGAATTCTGGGCTGCGTTACAATATAATTATAATTATATCATGGACAATCACCTCATTGATTCTTGCAAGGTTAACACATTTATAGATTTATTATCAAAGAATGACCCTTTCATACAAATTAATACCCATTATCAAAATAAACTATGATAAACATTCCAAAATCAATTGTATTTTATTTAATTTATTAATAAAGACATATTACAATCTGCAAAATAAAAGTTTTGGGATACTTGCATTATTATTGTTGATAAAAACATGGTCAATTACACTAACTAATTACCATGAAAATTGCATATAATCTCAAACTGTATCTGATTGTAGAATACCAAGTTTGAAGTTATATTGTCCAATTAAAAACTTATGATATTTGCAACATTAATTTGAATATCTTTATATGGTTCGTTTTATATTTAAATATTATACTTTAATTTACAGGAAGCTAGTGGTGAAATTGAATCCAATCTATCGAAAGCTCAATGTTTCGACATGCAACCCATCAATATACCCTCCAGTAATAGTCAATGGGGTCTAGGTCAGCTAATAGCCGACTTTACTGAATTGTGCCAGTGGCTCACCAACATGCAGGAAGAAATTTATGCTAGTCCAGAAAATTTAGCTAATAGAATTCTAAGAGCGGTGAGTTCTGATTGTTGATGTTGATGCTTGATTGTGTTGTGTACTTACTTATCTTATGTTGTATTTTATTTTTCAGGCTCGAATGGCTGATTTAAGAGCGGGTGATGGCAAAAGAAAACGTTTCTTAGAACAAGCAGCCGGCGTACTGGCAAGAGGTGGTGATATGGAGACATCGGAGGTGACATGGCGTGTTCGACATTTGACACTCAAATGGGATTGTGTTATGCACGCACTTTGTCCAGATTATCATTCACCTAACGCAAGTGCTTCTGGTAAATAATATTTAAAATTTAATAAATAATGTCATATTATAGTATATATCATCGGTTAAAAAGAAAAGTGACACTTTTCAAAATTATCATATTTTACAATATCATAATAGGCATTTAAAGTTTCTCATAAATTTAAAAATGAATTTTATTTCAATTTTTGTATATTTGTATATATTTTATGTACATAAGTGTGATATATCAATTTGAAAGTATTTATTTGAAGATTAAACCAATGTATTAATTATCAATATATTTTTTAAAATAAGACACTTCTAGCACAAGTGTCATTTTTCTTCATAAAAAAATATGTTTTTTAAATACTTTATTTATAAACTTTATAATGTGTTATTTTTTCACATAAAATTATGGTTGATTTTACATAGTTTTTCCTAATAATATCATTTTATAAAAATTTTGAGAAATATCACTTTTTTTTTTAACCGACGAAATGCATTAACTTTATGTTTATGTATTTAACATTTTATTAAATCTGTTAATGATTTTTACATACAGTATTTTTGTATTCAAATCATTGCATTGATCAATGTTTTGAATTTAATACATAATATTTTCATTAAGATAAAACAAATTACAGATAACGCACATACGAATAATCTAGTTTCAATGATCCATATCATTCATTGATGGACATTTAAAAAAAACAATAACAATTGAGGTTGTAATCTGATCAGTTACTTAATAAAAGTATTTGTCATTTAAGTTTTAATTATGATTTGGTTTGTATAAAAATGGTGCATTTTTACATACATTATAAAAATATCAGTACGCAAGTTCTATTTTGATGGAATCCAATCTTTGAAACTTCCGGTTGATTTTACTCCTCCGATTCCAATAATTTTGAATGGAAGGTTTTTAACGAAGATTAGATGAACGCTCTCGGTGTACGTTTGTTGTTGTGTACTGACACGGAATCCCAGAGGATTCCACTTCCATCTCCCGTTCAGTCATTTCTTTTCGATTTATTATAAAATAATCTATCTATTATTTCATTATGCTAACCCTTAACAGTTGAATAATACTACTACATCTTTTATGTCTTCTAAGCCGACTCCGACAAATAAATTTAAAAACCCGGTTTTGGTTAGCTCACCTCCGTAATTTCTATACCTACAAGGCCAGGATTTTGATTGTGGCAATTTATAGCTATAAAAGTATGTCAGTATTTCCTAAGTCTAAAATTGCCCAACCTTAATGATCGATTAAGAATCGGTGCATCCACTGTGACTACTGAAATCTTTTTTTTATAATCAATTAGGTTCTGATATACAGCCGAAATCAGTTACCATGAAATATCAGTTAATGCGAATCAATAAGTTGGTCCTCATCAATAATTCTTTAACTCTTCTTACATCTATTAACATAAATTTATTTAAGATGTTACCATGTTTCATTTCCAACGATTTTGCATTAAGTGGTTTCAACTATATTTAAATGATTGTGTCCAGTAATTTATTTGAATTACTTATAAATGTATATTCTAAATTTAAAAATGTATTGTTTTACAGTATTTATTGTTTAATTGTAGAAGCTGAACATGAACTGAAATGTTTACGTCGATGGCTAAAAGAAATGGAAAATCGATTACCACCATTATGTTTCACAGCCACCAGTGGATGGTCCAAACTACAGCTGGATCAAAAAATTCGAGAACACGAGGTAAGTCACAATAAATTATTAAAAATGTTTTGTATAATAACAAACTTAAAACTATCGACAACAATCTCAAAATTGCACTTTGTGAGTTGTCATTTATTTATCAAATTACATATTGTGGTAGAATATTAATTAGTATTTCTTAATACATATGCACTTTTAATTATTACATTGAATCATCCTTACAAAAGCCATTAATTATTATATTTTGAGACCCGTAAAATTTATAGTTATATTTGAAACGGATATTTATTTAAAATGAGTCAAAAGTGAAGTTAAATGTAATAATTTTGTATTTTTTCTTACACAATAACTGAATTAGTTAAAATTATTCCCTTCACCGGTTGCATTATAAAAAATTTTGCAGTTTAGAATACCAAGTTAAATAAGTGCTATAAAGTTTTGGATATAATAACTACTTATTCCATTATTCTAGTGTTTT
>JAGTTH010006259.1:0-39899 GCA_022606485.1 Agraylea sexmaculata | reverse complement strand
AGGTGAATACTGATTATTAAGTCGATGACCTGTGAACTAGTAATTTTTAAGATCACCGACAGAAAGTTAAAACGTTGTTGTGTCAAAAAAAAAACCCTCTCATAAAAAAGCTCTTCGGGGCGTAAAATTTTCCAATAGACATATAATCAAGTACCTAGTAAATGAAGGCACAAGCAATGAACTTATTTAATATTCATGTAGTTAGTCTAATATTTGATGTGATAATCAAAAATTATAATATAATGACAATGTCTGACACATCAGGTCACCTACGGAATGTCTAGTAGGTGAGTCACGTTGGCGGTGACATTTGTATAAGAACACAATATCTAGAGAGAGTCTAATATAAATGTACATATTAAGAACATCTCATAACAATCACTCGGATGATGTCTCATAATATATAGTATAGCAGAGTAGAGTATATATATATATATAGTATATATATATATATATATATATATATATATATATATATATATATATATATATATATTTGTAACACGTACAGTTCCGAGAACGAACGACTTGTCTACATCAATTTTGAATACGAAACAAATTGTAAATTATCCCATTTTACACGTAATTATGTATTCATTTTTCGATACATCCAAGTCTGCTTTATATATTTTTTATAAATATTCAAGCGGTGTTTAACAGGAAAGGAAAAACCCAAAATAAGAATATTAATATGTGCAAGTCAGCAGTCGCCATTTTGATGTGTGTCGGTGTTGCCATATATTTATTTATCCCTGGACAAAATGTATTGTCTGTTAAAAGCTAAAATCATTAATAATATTTTTTGAGGAATCCGAGTTTTTTCTCGATAATTCAAAACACTAGCTTCTAAATAAATTTTCGTTAATTTCATCAATTATTGACATGGAAAAATAAGAGAAAAGCTCAAAGAAGAAATAATATTTGTATAAATGATTTTTTTTTAATTATATGCTGTTGTTTTATATTTGTAGAGCAAATTTCAAACTTAATACATTAATGTGTGCGATATCGCCAATCACAGCCATTTGATGTAAATAATTTCTTAATGTTATAATTGTATCTACATTAAAAAAACAAAGAATTGCACTTTATATTATAGGTAAAATTTTAAATCATTATATTAATAAATAATTAACTCTTTTCATGTATCTTTTATCTTAAGCTTTGTGATGAAATAAATCCGTAAATATTTGTAATAGGAATTATAGCTGTGGTTAATTCTTTGTTTATAATTTAATATTTAACGGTAAACCAGGGAAATTTCAATTATTACTTCAAATATTCATATAAAGAGTCGATTATATTAAAATAATTTTATATTCAATTTTATATTCTATGAATTTTAATAGTCATTGAACGAATGTAATAGTTGAATGAACTTTGGTACTTCTCAATTGCTCCCCAACTTTATTGCTTGGAAGGCCTTACTACACTGAATAAGGGTTCCTGAATAAGTGGGGTGTGGCTTTTTAATATAGAAACTTAATGTTATTATACTGCACTGATTCAGAGAGAAAACACACTTTTTCAATGCAATGTAATAATCTAAAGTAGTTGATGATTAATCGCAAACGAAAAATCATTCACAAGTAATTAATTCCATTGAGTAGTATTTTTACAAACTACATACAATATATTCCTTCGAATAATTTCAATAGAGCCTTCGTTACGGTCATTTGGAAATCAAGGTCTTTTAAATTGCCATAAAAAAGATTAAGCACTCTACAATAATTTAGCCAATTCACTTTCGGTTGTAGACAATTGACATTATAAATTATCATTCAATTTCTGCATAATTGAAAAGTCGTGATTCGGAGCAAACGAGTGTTTGGAAAGGAACATTTATATAAATCTAATGCATTTTTATTTAATTACAAATTAAGCTGTGACCATTATCAAAATAAATTCATTAAAATTAGGCATTTTCATTCACTCTTTCCTTTTTTAGTATTCAATTAAAATAACAAACAAGCCTAATTTTCTCTATACAAACATATTATGTATTTTTAATGTGTACCTATAATATTAATAAAAAAATATTTTTCTTTATACATTTCCCCAGAGATGTGGCACTGATGCGATTAGCTTTTTTGTGATAAGAGGCCAGTTATCAATCCCAGATATACTTAGTCGCATCAGTTTGTTTGTTTCCGAGAATTATACGCGCTGTCGCTCTCACTCCTTGTTTGCAACCTCTAGGACGCAAACTAATAGATTCCGTCACTCCCCATTAACCAGATCTATTGTTCTTTTGAATGAATAGAATGCCAGTGGGGCGGAAAATGACATATTTATCATGCCCTACTGTGCATTTATGAGAAGTATGAAATTAACTTTAAGCATTCTTGATGTTCTTTATATTTTATTAATAATATGTATTATATATTTTTTTATTTCTTATATATTTCTGTTTCTTTTTTATATTCTTACTTTTTCTATAATACTGACAAATGTCCAAACCGCATTAGGTTTTTCCTGTAATGGAAAGGTGATGTTGGTTCATGCTTTACTATTATGATTGTATATATATAGATGTTATATAAATAAATAAAAATAAATAAATATTTATCTTTTATATGATGGTTTATTATTTTTGTAACAGGTAAATAAATGCCTATTAGAGTATATTTAACAATAATATAAAAAAAATATACGCAGATCGACAGATCATTTTAATTTATTTTATGGATAAAGGACATATCCTGCCATCCGCCCTCATTCAACACCCCACAATTTAAAAAAATGCATAATAAACTCTTATTATTTTCTTTGGATATATATTAAAGACTTCTTCTAAAACTCTATAATTATTTAATTTTTTACTGTATTTTTTCCCCCATACTTTATGGTCACCTTGTTATGGCCACACCTCATATAGAAACGTGACATTCACGAAACTCGTACAAATAATGAACGATATGGGATTAGCACGATTTTGATTTTGCAAATACTATTTTAAGACTGCAAAACTCAAATATTGGTATTTATATAACGTTAGTGAATTTATTATTGAGAAATGTCATTTGTGAAAAAAAAAATTCGTGTGGCGCCAAAACATATAAAAAGCTAAACCGGTTTAGAAATGCATATAAAACCACTTTTTACTTATTATCTTGTTTGAGTATCGCATTTTTATAGAAGAAAATCTAATTCGCATACATCTTGAGAAATTTCCCTGACACATTTTTTTTAAATAATTAATCACAATACTAATTGCATTGACATTTTAATGTTCGATTACATCGTAAGTGGCGTAATAAACACATTATTCAAAGTTCAAGGAATGAATTGTTTATAAAACAGCAGTTACATTATAAAGATGATTCCTAGAATAATCACCTCTTAAATGTGAGAAACCTTCAATGAAGAATTTTCTCCATTTCCGTTGCATATAACATAATATTTACTGAGTATTGTTCAAGCAATGCAAAATAAAATAATTAATCCGAAAGAGCATAAGACAAGGAAATGACATTTGACCGCTGACATTCTCGTACAATCGTATTTGATCTTATATTACACACAATCCTTCGTTTAATAAAGATTTATTTCGTATAAATTATGAAGAATAAACGGTTTCACCTTCATACTTTTACAACCAATTTAAAGAGCAGTTATTCTATATAAATCTTCGATGAGTTATATAAATAAAAATTAAAGAACCCACGCGTTACAGAAACTATGTATTTTCCTTGCGAAGTCATTTATAAAATATGTATTTATATTATTTTAATTTAGTATATTTCAATAGCACATTAATTGGTGGTGAATTTAACGTTTTTGAAAAGTGACGGTTTTACATTAAATATATTAACGGGGACTTAATTTTCACCCTTCTATTCAAACTATTTATTATATGTCTTTAGAACAAAGCTAGTGTATTTTTTTAATTGAAATTTTAAATTTATAATATTACTATTGGTTTTTAATATTTGTTTTTGCTTTAAAATGGCATTTTTTATCAATTAATCATATTTTTGAATTTGAAAAAAAAACATATATTATGCAAACCAGCGTAATAGCTCAGGTGATAATAACGTGGCTACAAATACTGTGGTCATGGGTTCAAATCCCACTCAAGTCAAAAAAAAATTAAATATATTTGATCGGTTATTACGACTGGGAGATCGGGAATAATATTAATAAAATACCGATCGATCGTCTCGATCCAGGTTTACTCTGATTTGCTGTATTGTAAGGTAGATACTGATTATTAAGTCGATGACGTCGGCGATAATTTTTTCATGTGGTAACACGGTGATTCATATATTTCAATGCGTTTTATATATAAAATTTAACAGGTTACGATAAAAAATACTATTCCAAGCATTTTTATAACAAGATTTTGAGTGTCTGATAATTGTGGATCGGGATTGAATTTGGAAATTCCCATTGGTGGGTGAAATAACGTTTTAAAATGAACATTTTTGAAGTTTCATACATTTCTAACAAATACAGATGGGAATCCAATTTCCAATAACCCTTAACACCCTTAGCCTATTATGTATATTATAATGTAGTTAAATAGGCGTTCAACAGCTTCAAAATGAACGCATTTTGGCAAACCTTGAAAAAATGATTGAATTTCAATAATACTGTATTGGGGATTCAAAAAAATACAAATTTTTTTAATTGACACTAAAATCTTTTTATCGAAATTATGTAATGCCAGTATTATGACAGTTTGTGAATCTTCTGTTATTATAATGAGTGAATATATAATGTCATCATATCATAACAAAAACAAAATTCATTTTCAATGTCAAGTTCAAAGGAATAAACAATAAACAACTATGTTGTCATAACTCCTAAGGTTGCTGACCGTATTTGCATCAACAAGAACTAATATTGTAAAAATGTTGTGATAATGTCTCAGTTTGGTGCCGTTTAAGGTAATGTTTTTGTTTACGTACTATTGTTGTTTCATGAATTCTATGACGTATGCTTATAATTATACAAATTCTAATCAGGCGGTCCATCACCTAATAAGTAAATACGCAAGATTCTCAAACTTTTAACAATAATAATAAAAAATTTAAAATTTTAACTAGCCGACTTGGACCATTAATAAAAGTGTGGTTGTGTTATAATTACGTATTTATGTACCATTCCTTACATTTAATTATTTGAGTATCAATAAAAGACATGTTATATATATTATTTATTTATAATTACCAACAATCTACGTCGCAATGTAATCAACAAGCTTAAAGTGGATTAGACTTGTTAATTTGACATAATTGCTTTATAAACCATAATCAAAATATAGACTTGAGACCGTAATCCTTCATCGGTTAAAAACTTGATTGAACCCGGAATTATGTGTCATTACATGTCAATTAGTTTAGTAGCTAGATTGATCTAAATGGAGATGATGTATTTGTGATAAGAAACTTGATAGCTGATAGGAATTTGGAAGTCAATCGACATCTTGTTGTTGCACAAGGCCTTTTACACTTCATACTGAATTATTAATGATCTGATCGATATGTATTTTTTAATATTATAAGGAACTACTGCTTATTGTACTGAAAATTCTACGAATATATGTATAAGAGCCTTTATAGAATGAGTGCCTCTAGGATTTTATTTACAAAAAAAATATTCAGTTACCTATTTCACACAAATTTATTCAATAAATTCTTTAATAAACGTAAGGTTTTAAAACAACAAAACTCAATTTAATGACGATAAATCTATCTTCTATTTAAATGTTTAATATTTAAATAATATAGAATAAAGTGTTGACGTCTGGGTGGATTTTTTTAAATATATATATATACATATATATATATATATATATATATATATATATATATTTTTTTTAAATAAATATAATAATTATAGATAAGGAATCTAGTATCAAAAGCAACTTGATAATAAAACCAGTCAATGCTCTACATTTTGCTACGATATTATTATACAAAAGCCTTATTGTATTATGCAATTAACAATTAACAGTAATTGAAAGTTGTCGTTCCATTATGACAACGACAAATACCTTGACTGATGGAATTTAAACTTGTTTCTTACATTGTAAAAGTATCTATATTATAATTAAAAATAAGGGTTAAAAGTGTATAATTGTGAACTGTGATAATAATAAATCACAATGGAATGAGTGTGTCCAGTCGAACTGCGCAATATCGAATGTGCGTTGAAACATTTCAAGGCAAAATACAGTTTATTATTATTATGTGTATCGAAATATAAAAATGACAAATACTTGCTCTTGATAAAATCACAACAGCAATATTTGCGCGATCGAACGACCTCGGGTGTATTACTTTTTATATGAAATTAATCAACTGAGATTAATTACACCTTTAACTAGTCGCACTCTAATGATTGTTCCGGTATTCATTGTTATGATCTCTAATATACGAAGAATTTTAATAAATAGAGTGAAAATATTAAAAATGAGGAGATGTTTTAATTTGTAAGTATTAAACCTTCATTGAAACAATCGATCTATATTTTTTTTATATTATTCGCAATATTTTATTGTATAATTTAAATTTTTAACTACAGCATTTTGTTGAAAAATATACATATATTCTCATTTATATAATACTTTTTTAAGCTAACCTAATTCAATGTTTTTTTTAAGTTCATATAGAATTAAAAATATGAGGTTTACAATACAAAAAATAAATTGGAACTATTTTTATAATAATATTGAAGTATGGCTACAATATTCTATATTTGAGCAATAAAATAATACCTCCTTTAAAAAACGATAGTTAAACTTTATTTACCATTGGATTTTTAATTAATAACGAATTCGATTAAGAACTAAACTATACAGTTTACATTTCTCAATCAATTTAAATTTTATCTCATAATTCATTGCTCTACAAACATAAGACTAGAGTTTCCAATTACTCAAACTATAAATTCCTCACAAATACTCGAGTATTTACCAAATATACCATAGTAGCAATTTTTAAAATAGGATTGGTAAATTGTTATAATTATAATATTTGAATACTCAATGAGTAATGAACCATTAACTATTAACTATTGACTATTTTTAGTTGTATTTTGTATGTAAAATATCAATAGATCCTGTATGATTTTTTTTTTATTAAATTTTGTGGTTTTATAAAAAGTTTAATTATATTGGGCGTGGTCGCCACTGGGTTGAATTGCCAGTTCCTGGTTCGGCTATTTTATAAAAATAGGAACCACTACACTTATAATGCCATGAATTTTACATTTTTGTGGTCTATTATTATTATATGAAGTATATGACTTTTCAGTCATAATACATTTTGTCCGAGGCTTATTTATACAAAATGTCTCATAACGCATAAAACCTACGCCTCTGTTGCGACATTACAACGAGTATTTGTAATAAATTAGACCGTTTCTTGCATTCATTGTTCAATATTTATAAAGTTTTGTATAATATGATTTATTGCTTGCTACACTTGCACGACAAATGGCCGATTTGTTACCTTATTACATTAATGCATAATAATAAACGGATTGTTTATTTAAGGACTTGGTTTCAATTCAGGTGTTTTTTTTATTATTTTTAAATTGTCATTTCGATAAACAGGGCGTCGAACCTGCGACCTCGTGTTCTGGGCGTGGTGTGTTCTGGATGCAAACAGGAAATGCCTGATCTCCATTCTTGATCTTGAGGTCATATTATCAATGAAAGTCACCACCAAATCTATATTTACCTTTCATAATTAATATATGTGATTATTCACCCACATTTATTGACTAACTGGGTCAAGATTTTGTTAAATAATTAACTATTTTAATGTAGGAAAGCAAATTCTGGGTTTAAACCCAATCTGCCAGGACACATTTCAGATTTATTTACTAGTGAAGAAATATTTCTATGCAGTAGTAATGAATATATATATATATATATATATATATATATATATATATATATATATATATATATAAATATTTTAAATACACTATTTTGGGGTTTCAATTATTGATTTAATTTTTTATATAAATGTGAAAGGAACAAAAATCTATTTAATAAACTATTTAATTTGATTTCCTACAATTTTTATCATATTTTTTATTTGATTTTATTATAAAGATGTACATAAATTAAATAAATCATTCTAAGTTCTACGCCATCCTTAAAACTGATTAAAATCTTCAGATTTGAGTATTGTGAAAAAAATCTAAATTTGAAAATTTTTACATCTTTAAAGATACATAAATTATATCCTTATATTGAAGTTTTCTATATTATTATTATTATTAGCATATTAATAATATATATTTTATATATTATTATTAACAGTGATAATTTTTTAAGGGTTGTATTGTAGGATAGGGGCGAATAAAAAATGTAATTTCTTACTTGGGGTGTCCTAATTCTAACTCTTATTTCATAATGAAATTATTTGGTTACAGGAATAAAGAAATATGTCTTATTTAAATAATTACTACAAAATATACTCCATGATTAAAACATTCAATTTTGTACGTAACTAATTTATATTATTACTTCACACATCGGGCATAAAAATTAGGAGTATGTGAGTTAAGAATATTTTATTTATTATTATTATTGGCTATCTTCATTAAAACCTTTTTTTCTCATCTATTGCGTTAATAAAATATATTTTTTAAATATATTTCCGGTAATAATATGATCAGTTATTTATACTTGACCACACCTTTTCTGTCAATATAGTTATTATTTATTTAGTCAGCTTGTCACGTGCCATTCAATTTCATGGTCATGCGGTATGGTTTTTAGTAAAATTACTACCATTTCAATACACGAAAGCTCACAAATTAACAAAGATTCGTGTATTTTTTATAGATAGATGAAATAATATCTGATATAGTTATCGGTTTGTTATAGGAACGCGGATCTGGTCAACGTAATTTACTAACAATGGACTGTTAGATGAAATAATGCAATAACTACAGACTATATTTGATCACGATCTAAGTATTTTTTAACAACTGGCTTTACAAATATCCAATTAATATATATCACTGATAATGATCATTTTTATATAAAATTAAAACAATTAAATATTAAAGCGTAGGTATTAATAATAAAAGTTCTGATTGAGCATTAACTGAAAAATTCATCTAAATATTTTTTTTTTTAATAATACTACCCACTTTTATTTTTCTAAATATATAAAATAAGGCATTACCACTGTATTTTATAAGACTGGAATTTTTATTTGGCAATATTAGTTATATTAAATAATAAATAATGTGTAATCTTAAAACACAGAATGTATTTAAATATGGGGTATTGTAGATTAATTAGAATGTTTCGTTTTTAATATATAAATATTTATACTTAAACTTCGTAAAGATTATATTTATATTAAATCTTACTAGAAAACTCTTGTTTGCTTTTCATATTGTTTTAAATATATTCACCATTTTAATACATATAACAGCTTCATAACTATGGATGATTAATATTAAAAATAATTTAAAACAACCAACAAAATAAAAAATAATCGTTAAAACAAAATTAATATTAAAAAACGACTTACAAGAACCATAAAAAACAGCTCATTTTATTGAACAGTATGATTTACTAAAAAAACCCTACTCAAAGAAAAAGTACTGATTTACTAAATATTAGAAAACTAACACCTATATAAATCAGATATCTTTAAAATAAGTGTAATTAATAATAAAGAGTTAACTAGAACTTAATTAATAACACTTTTTTCATTTAAAATTCAAATATTGATTATTTTTTTAATTTTATTTTTTTATTTTTATAAAGAAAAATTCACATTTTATTCACAGTAAAAATGTTTACTATAAATATATATATATATATATATATATATATATATATATATATATATATATATATATATAATATACATATAGAAATTTTTTACAAAATCATATCTTTTAACGAAATTGAAAAAAAAATTATAATAAGTGATTGGCTTATAGTGAAAGTGTTTTATTAAGGTATGTATAAGAATCCTTTTTTTTTAATATATTTTATTATTTGATCAAAGTTTTTATGTGTGTATTCTGACTTTGTAAATATACATACAATTTCTAATCAATCTCAAATAATGTAGAATATTAAATGATCTACAAAAGAATTAAATGAAAACATTTACATAATTTTAAAAATGACTTTCTATATGACTATAAGCAAAAGTGACAATTCAACGCGTCCTCGTGAATAAGTTCTCACGTTTTTATTCATATCGCCAATTGTACATTTCTAATTAAAGTTTAATATTAATTAATTGTTATTTAAGTATAAAACATTAAATTCCAAATAAAAATGACTTTATAAAATATGACTGAAAGGGATTTGCAATGGTTAATCGCATACATCATAATGTTGACCTCACTGTTATTTTATCAGGAATTGACAACGTTTTAGGTCAAATAATAAATAATTTATATTATTTACGAATGTGCAACTATGGATTGTTTACATAGTTGAATATTATTTTAATGTATTATATTTTATAAGGTTTTTCACAGCTGTTCTGGCCTTCGCATATCAATCGAAGTGCAATACTTGAAAAATGATTCTTGTTAAACGGAGGTCCTTTCTATTCCACACTGGATTGGTTACACTGTCCAACTAATTGCCCATAGTTGGTTACACAATGCTCGATAATATGCAAATGTTTCAAGTACTTTTACATTAATAAAATCGTTTTGCAATGCTGAATGATTTATATGTATATTGTTGTTAAATACAATTCACGGAACGTAAGATGTTAGTATGTAAAAGGTACTTAATTCAAGTATATTTTTATAGAATTAAATCACAATGCTTGAGCTGCTCAATGCAATTAATTGATCAATGCATTTGGAAATTCGCAATGGAATCAAAACATATTTCGTTTACCCTGACATTTCAATTTCACGGTCTATTTCATAAAGAGGATTTAAAATTTAAACTAAGGTCAAACGACCGACACGTAAGTAGCTCAGGTTCAAAATTAAAAAAAAGTAAATTAAACCGAATGAGGATTTTAATAATAAATCAAAACAAATAACTCAAGAATATTATTTAAGTACAGTAAAATATCAACAGATGTCACCCCAACAAAACAAATATATTAATGCTTTTTAATACATATTTTTATTTAAAAAAAATTTAATAATACGCCAAAAAATTAAGTCTCTTTAATATTTTATATTATAGAAAAATTATCTCAACATACTGTGTTAACAGATGTTGAATAATCCGATGATAAGACTGATACGAAATTCATTATAACAATCACACAAATCGATTTAGGACTAATGTATCAGAATAATATAATAGTATTTGATATGATTATAGAAAAAAATCGGTTTTATTCTACATATTTTCATTCACAAAGAATTTCATTTTGTACGAGACAAGTGCAATAAAAGGGTGCCTTCGTAATTTATGAATAGTCCTTTATGAATATAATACAAGGGGACAAATAATCATATTCGTATTAAAATTTAAATATCCGATTATGTTCAATGAAACGGAAGAATTTTAATTACATTTACAACATTATGATATTGTTAAGAATAAATAACACGTGCTTGTATTAAATTATTATTTTTTTATCGTAGGGTGGAATTCTAATAAAATTGTTTTAAGCCATAAATTTTAAATTAATTAATTTCTCAAATTGCAGCTCCTGTTGGTGGTAACAATATTTAATTTACGCCTATAATAATAAGTAGCTTTTATCCGAAATCAAAAAGGTCACAAACTATATAATTTAATAATATTAAGAAGTAGGTATTTAATTTTTTGGTAGTAAAATATGCAAATTTGCTTAATGTTGGAATACCAAAAAATTATCAAAGTATAAAAAATACTATTTACATTATATAATACGAATTGCTTTATTGAAAGTGTTTTTTTTTTAATATCGATTAAAAAATTCGATGGTTTACTAACTCAATATTATTCTTATTATCAAAAACTTATTTTAAAATATATTATGTCATGTAATCGTAGTCTTATTATTATAAAATCTTATATGTCATTAAAGAATTCAAAATTAAATTATCATTTTTATGGATAAAAAGGTTTATATACTCTGTACTCCTGAGTCTAATTCATAAATGTTTATATTTTATTAATTCATACTTCAATTGTAATACAGTGGAAACTCGATATAACGAAGCTCAAGGAGAATGAAAAAAATCGTCATATCGAGGATTTCGATATATCGAGGTTCGTTATATCAAGGTTTTTTTAGACCAAACTTCATTATATAGAGGTTCATAAGCACTCATATTATATATTATAATTCTTAATAACACAAAAAGAGGTGCACACACATTACAAAAGCAAAAGTCACATTAGAATAAATGCAGATGAATAAATGATATGATCAACTAAAAATTTTCAAGCTGTAACAAGTTTAGACAGTATTATTCATGTCATATAGCCTTGCACTTTCCTATATACTCTTCAAAACATCGATGTATAGAGGTTTTCAAAATAAATCTTCGATATATAGGGATCTAAAATGTACAAAACGAACTAAGAAAATTCTAGGTTTTTGTCTATATTTATTTATGAAACTTCGCTATATGGAGGTAAAATTAACACAGGGATAGATTGTAGTGTAAAGGGAATCGTTATATCGAAATTTCACTGTAGATATATACATTAAATAAAATCAAAACAATAAACTATAATTTTGTTGAAAGTGCATTTTTCGTGTGAATGACCCATGAAATAAAATAAAATAAAGAACCCACCCTGTAGATATATTCAGAATAAGATGCCACATATTATACTTTCTAATTTTTCCATTCAACTATGGAATAAAAAAATATATATTAGGTATAATAAATCGATATGAAGAGGCATAATGACCTATATACAAGTGTATAGTAAAGGTGTAGCTTTTCTGAAATGGCAGTGTGTCGAGGGATGAGTAGATCCACCATATATATGTATATTCGGGGGGTGGTTGGTTTCAGGGGGTGTTTGGATGGTGTTTTGGCGCCATGGCGTCGCGACGTCGTATCCATGGCAACGCTTAGACACTGGCGCCATACAGATTCCTCCCATTATACCGAGGAACCCTGTGGATATATTTATACCATACTGATAAAATCCCTACCGATATTACCAATCTATAAATAGTCACAAATCAGTGTATTGGCATTAGAACCACAAAAAAGAGCTATTTTTAATTAATATTACAATACTAAACTTCGAATACAAACTACCTATTTCAATCTACAATTTTTATTATGAGTTGAGAATTATTACTAATACGACACATTTTCATATGAATACATAAGCATTAAGCTTACAAAAAATCTCGTAAACAAATCGTTTTTGCATATTTTATTAATGGAATATCTAAAAGATTTAATTTTAAATCAAAATGATATTTACTAGAATTGAAAAAGCTGAAATATATACATACATATTTAAAAATAAAACATATGCAATACAACATTATAAAATTATCGAAATATTTAATATAATATATTTCATTGGGGGATATCAATTTATTAGTTAAATATATTTTTTATTCAAATCTGTAAAATTGTGCGCTTCTTTAAGCTTTGTACCTGATTATTTATTTAAATTATAAAAAACAGCTTAGCAATTTAATACGATAGTAGTTTTACAAATAGGTTTTCAATTGCTCACAATCATATATTATATAATGTTTTTGTAAAAATATCAAAGAGTTTAAATAAATTAATACAGTAATAAAATACTAATGCAATATTATAAAGGAAATCGTTTCAGAGCTCGAATACGTCAAAGAACATCATTACACCCACTTGGACTAGATCCACCCATAACATAAAAAATGAGTTTGCTTATTTAGAATAAAAAAAAAACTTAATAATCAAGTTTTACAAGCAAAAAAATATTATAACTAAAAACTGTAGTATTGATTGGACTGTCTGCTAAAAAAATGGATTAAAGTAAATTGACCAATTTTAAATACCATTATCGTCCCCAATTTTTATTTAGCACAAAAAATTGGCAATGCTCTCTTGACCGATACATCAATAAAAAGACACGTTGATAACTTATCATTTTCTTATATCATTTCACTCAAACCAATAAATATGACTCATGTAGTTAATCATTTAATGATAATGACGTTATAAAATATCCATTGTTATGCATATTTGATAGTGTAAATATGATGAATTTCATTTACTGCTAAAATGAGTATACGTTTGTGATTTATATGGGTGTTCGTTATTTTGTCATCTGATACCTTTTATCGATTTATACAAAAATATTATTTCATATCCTATTTTGTGAATCAATATATGCAATATTTTTAGTATATATTTGTTTATACTTAAATATCGATTGTTGTTTTTGTATCCGGCTCAAGTTCGGTAGAAATCATCACTTGATAGGTTTCTTAGACGGCGACACAAAAGCGGATTTACAATCTCATATTCACTCCTATAATAGTATCCAGTACTTATATCTGAATAGGTCATTTGATAAAGAAAATATTTTTTTATAATGAAATACTGACGATTTATTTACAGCGAAACGCACGATATATTTAAGAAAAGGAAGATAAAAATATAAAAGATAATTTAATCAGTTTTCTGTGTGCCCTTTTCTAAATACCGATTCATTCAATACATGAATGATTAATTACAATATTATTTTGATTGAGTTTCGCATTGCGTATTTGATAAGGTTAAGGAGAGCAGTAAAATGTCAGTGCGCGTATGGGTTTGCGCGTAGTTAAGGGTGAATGCACCCCTGGCTTCATCATATTGTTACCAACGTATCTTGGCACATTATTTTATCTTTTTGAAATAAGAGAAAGCAATAGTTTGGTCTAAAAACACCATGGTTTTAGGTTCGCATCCTGCTCGAAGTAAAAAATATATAATTCAATAAATTAATGTGAACATTAAAAAAAATCCCTTTCATCTATTCAATCAAAGCTTACTCTGATTTCCTCGTTTGTAAAGAGGTATAAAGAGAAGATTTAATTAGAAAAACAATCTACATTACTGTAATAGTCAAGTCAAACAAATCAAATATAATAACAATCTACAGGGTGGACTTGAATTAAGTGAGAATATTTAAGGGGATAGTTTGGCAAATATAAACGATTCTTTTTCTAATTATTTAATAAAAACGTTTGAAAAAATACATTTGATATTTTTTTCGCTTATAATTGCAATACTCTAAAATATTCTCAGTTAATTCAAGTCCATCATTTATTAAAAATATCTTCAAATTAAAATAAAACAGCTCAATTGGAAAATTTTATTTAACGTGATTTATTTATAAAATTTAATTATCTATAAGCAAAAAAATATGAAATACTTAAAATGTAAAAAATCACACTGATTAATTTCAAAGTGTAAAAAAATGATAGAACACACAATTCATGTATAAATCATTAAAAAATATCCTTACACTTATTTTGTATATTATAGGACATATTTTTAATATTTGATAATGGAATTGTATCTCAATATACAGGGTTTTTCTAATTCAACATATGTATGTATTTCATTATATTTTATTCTTCTAGAATTTCCATCAAACAATTCTGAAAGTGAATAATTATTATTATTAGGTTAATCGTTATTAATAATTAGGTCTTCCTTCTACATTATTCAGAATTCTATTTTAATACATTGTGAATTGATATTATGTGTAAATGATACAAAGTAGCTTGTTATTTAATGATCTATTAATAATATCACTTCACGGAAATGTTTGTTTTGAATATTATTATTTATAAACTCTTCAGTTTAATTATAATTTAGAAGAGACCAGATATTTTGTACAACACATTCCACTCTTCATCCTGAGGACTAAGAAGCCAAAATAGTGAAGGGAGACTCAGTCTTGTTTTGCCCTTCGAATACTCAACATCTCATCAAACATAATATAAACAAAAAAAAACATCAACAATATCGTAAAATCAAAATATAATTTAATCCGATATTATTTTCAGTAAGTACTATATCAAAAATATGAAAAACTCACTTTAAAAAAAAATTAATGTGGACATTATCAATTTCAGACAATCTGTAAAAATGGCTTACTTAATTAAAGCCGTGATATTCCTGAGTCTATTTCAAATATGTAAGTTTTTCATTATTTCAAAAATGTATTTATAGTTTTTTAATTGTGTTCTATGACATCGTCACTTCACACCTTACTTAATTAATTATTTAACGGGATAGAGTTTAAAAATAATGATTTTCAGCTACAAAATACGTATTGAATATATTATTTTTCTTGTGCGTATGTAAACCCCCACATGCACTACATAATAAATTTTAAATAATAGTCTCAAGTAGTCGTATATAAACAATTCACTAATTTTTGGATCAGAATAATTTTGTGATAAGATCAGAGTGGACTTGAATAAACTGAATATTTTAAGGGGTGGTAAGGTATCGCAAATATAATTTTATTTTTATATTACGTAATTAAAAATTAATAATATTAATTACATATTTAACATACACTACACAAGCGATAGTCATTACTGAGTGCTTCACAGAAACAGTTGATTCCAAACTAGATTCCAAAAATACTAGTAATATTGTTAATTTTTATAATAATATTTTTTCACTTATTTTTGCGATACATACCAACCCCTAAAATATTATTAGTTAGTTAAAGTTCACCCTTTATAAGATCAAAACGAAAAAATATGTATAAAAATGTGTAATTTATTTTTTTAAATAAAAAGTTATTATAATAAACATAGATGAATTAACTCTTTTTTAAATTTAATAATTAAATTAGTCTGTTTATTTGGCTAATGAAATTAGTTTTATTAATAGTATTCGGAAACCTTACACCATTGAGTCATTATAAATGTCAACATTTATTTTATGGGTATGGCTCGGTTGACATTTTAAAACCGCCCCTTACAATATAACCCCTTTGATAAAATAAATATTCAATATTGAATTTTAACTCTCGAAATTCTGAGAATGAAAAAATATAGATAAACATCAACGATAATAAGCTTAAAATAATCTACATTCGAAAGTCTAATTTAAACGATTCTGCGAAATGAAATTGATAACTGATTTTTAATCGAATGTGTTTTGATTTTTAGGTTTCGGGGTGAAATGCTATATTTGCCAATCCCGATCGAACCCGGCTTGTCACGATCCCATAAAAACGTATCAACTTCAATTGACTGTAAGTGTATTTAATGAAGTATTTTATTTTGATGTTATTTTTTTTATATTTTAATAAATTATCCAGGAATGCTCCCCTGACGTGATGCATGCTTCGAGCAGAGAATTGGGAAAGGCCCTTCATAGTTTGGGAGTTTCCAGTCAATACATGGGAACAGATATCATGGGACAAACTCCATACGGATACCAGAAAACATATTGTCAGAAAATATCCTTTAACGGTATGTATTTTAAAATAAACAATCTTAAATTTTATAAATAGCGCGATACCGTATCGTGTATTTCAAAGACCCTGAACTACACGTCCTTCATATTATATAATGACAGACTGAATCAATTGGTTAACACTATTTTATTATTTTTAAACATAAAATTAAAATTCAGGAATATTAAATATTATCTTTCAAATTTTACTGGCATACTTTGACTAATTACACTTATCGATGTATTAAACTATATTATCATCTGAGAGATATCATAAATTGTCGTAAAGTGTATTTAATGCATTCTCCAGGAAGGGTTTCCAGATAAAGAGTTACCTTGAAATTAAATTTCAATGTCATTACAAAATAATAAATAGTGATATTGGTTAAAATAACGTTGTCTTCAATAGAATCCTTTTTGTTAGTTCGATTTTGGATAAGGGTTGCTTGACATGCAATCCTGGAATATTCTGAATAAATTTCGTTACTAATAAACCCTAAACTAAGTATCATAAATTAATTCAATTTCCAAATAAATTGTCCAGGATTACCAATCAAAAGGTTTCATGGAATAATATTGTATTGTAATAAGAGTCATACTATATAATCCATAAATAAACTATTTTAAAAAATCAAAAAGGGAAGAGAAAAATATGTTTTCCTGCGCACTCCACTTTGAGAATCTCTGATCTCTTTAAGAGTATTTGGACGCAATCCAAAAGTCGCAGGTTCGAATCCTAAATGATTTTCTTCGGAATTAAATCAATTTCAGACAATTCTTTTTGAATATATACGTATTTTTTAAAATACCTTTTATACTACGACCTTTGTTTTGAATACATACATTCCGTGTATGTTTTAGAATTTATAAGGTTTTTTATACACAACAACGTGTTAGTTAATTGTCTATTGCTGATCTTAACTATTACTAGTCACCTACTTAATTATGAGTATTTACCTTACAATACAGGAAATCAGAGTAAACCTCGATCAATGCGATCGATCGGGATTTTATTAATATTATTCCCCATCTCATATTCGTAAAAACAGTTTTTTTATATTATTTTTTTGAAAATATATTACTTATAAAATATACAAGAATACAAGAGAAAGCGTTATAAGTAATTGTATATGATTTTTATTAAAATTCAATAATAAATATACATTTTTAATATCATCATAAATTACAGGGTTACTCACTAATGGTCGTTTGAATAAAATACTTTGTCGGGGATATTATATTATAATTTATATACATTTAAATCATATTTTTATGCCACAGTGGACTTTTTACGAGTTTTCGTTGTGAGGTTAGATTTGTGTGAATTCAACTTGCTTCTCTTACAATGCAGGAAATTATTTATTAAGAGCTTTTTTTATGCCGACAGAACAAAAATAAAAAAACAAATATTAAAACACAAAGTACAAAGTGTATATATAGAATTTATATAAGATAAAACAAAGCAAATTAAGGTGTAGGAAGCAATCACTTATATGTTGCTTAAAGCCCTGTAGGTGACAAGAATTAAATGAAAAATTTTAAATTAAAGAATTTTGGCGGGAGTTATGTTTGGGGACTTTAATGGCCGCTAACAAATCTAGGCAGTCATACACATATTTTAAATCTTTATCAAGACGATCGACCAGGATTTTTTTGTATATTATTCCCAATATCTGAATATTTTTATTTCGTTGAGCTTATTTGACATTATTTGTAGCTTCGTTTATTGTCATTTCCATTTATTTCTTATGTGAAAATTACGTCCTGTTTGGAATTCGTCCAATATGTTTTGAGCCCCCACATCAATTGTAATTTTTATATTTAATATTTTCAGTTGGCGATGAAAGAGTGGTGGTCAGGGGTTGTCAAATAGCAAGTGGCGGCTATCAAAGTGATTCTAGACAAGCTTGCAGACTCCTGGAAAGCCAATCCTACAATATTCCCGGAACTTATTTGAACTATTGTGATACTTGCAGTACCGATGCTTGTAATTCAGCTTCATCCAAAACTATAAGCGCATTGACCCTCATCACACTGTTCATCATCATGAGGCTCCTGCAATAATAATTTTAAAAATCTCCACAGGTGTACAGTTAATTAAGGTGACATGTTTTTTAGAGTAACGTCGTTCGTGTTTGTTAAACTGTTGTGCTTTCGTCTGGTTATAATCTAACACAAGATGAATAAACCTTTCCGAAGCATAAATCAATAATATCTTTTCCGAGGCTTTTTATTATAGTTTGATTTGAGAGGTTTTTGTCGATGAAAAACGGGTGCTTAGCGATTCCCGTTTTTTAGCTCTCACCACAATTGCCTTGTGACTTAATGTACGTCACTACGATTCGTTTATAAAATGTATTCACAAACATTTCGATTCGATAAAAAATAAGTGTAATACGTGTAATAATAATTAATATTAATAATATTAAATAGCGGCGATGGTTTTGTATAAATGATCGTCCGTTGCGAGTTTATGGTCTGATCATTTTTCTACTTTGAATAAAAACATGCTTTTTTTAATGATTCATATCTTATCGAGTTTTAACTAAAAAAAAATAATAAAAAAACAGTATTGTGGTAATTTTAGGGACGTACTTAATACGATAGTGTAATGAACGTCTATTCGTACACACACGACTCACTATTATATTGAATATGGCCCTTAGTGAAGCTTTTGCCGTTAGTCATAGATTGTTTTGTATTCTCTGTTTCTTATGTTTAGTTTTTCTCTAACATAAGAAACAAAGACTAATAAAGAATTTTCTCTGCTTTGTAGCAATTATCATTGTAATAATCGAATTGTGTATAAATATTAGTGTTTAGTGTTGTAATGTGCGGTCGATTTTATTAAAATATTTTTAGTATATGATAATATATAATATTACATTTTCAGACTAAAACTGTTTCGTAGACGTGTATTGATTGTGGTTTGTATGTTTTTAAAACTTGTAAATAAATCAAATAAACTACTGTAAAATGAATTTCATTTTTCTTCTAGAGTCATTATATTCCTCTTTGATTAGATTAGATAATAAATATTTCTTTATGATGATGATAATGCAGGATTAACTACCTGTAAACGAATTGTGGATCTTCTAATAGATTATGCCAAAATAAAAATTTAATCAACACGAGGAAGCATTTTAAATAGATTATATGACATTTCGGGTCGCTCATGTTTCATCATATTTTCCAACAAACATCACAAGATATTTTATTATATTCTTCAATTACAAATCAAATAGCCACAATATTGATAAACTAAAGATAAGGTTACAGAAAAATTCCCCGGCTTTTTCTTCATTTAAGATTACTGTAATTGATCTGGGTTGTCTAAATGTAATCATGGTTAATTATAAGAGTAGCAACTAACGATTACCGTAACTAATCTTGATTTTTATCTAGGTTTGCGATATTTATCGGCCTTTTTTATATACGGGAGATAGGAAATTGTGATGGAATCAATAACATTTTCGCAAAAAAATATAAATGACAGCAGACTGATAAGCGTTAATGTCCAATGCCTGGAATAAGCTCCTTATCATACATTGCTGGAAAAATATATCCAAATGTATTTATAATAATTAAACAAATACTTCAATGCAGATATTTTCTTTGATTGCTATCAAGAATAACGAATTTTAAACCTTATATTGAAATAAATGAGTTATCTAATAAAAATTTGTACTATGTATTTTATAAATGTGTAGAGTAAATTTCAAACTCATGCTCAATGGCAAGTTTATTTATTGCACAGCAAAATTGAAATATAATACATATTCTGTTTTTTGTCATTCAAATCCCACTTAAGTAAAAAATATAATTTGATCAGTTATTACGACTATGAGATCGAGAATAATATTAATAAAACCCAATCGATCGTCTCGATCCAGGTTTACTCTTATTTCCTGTATTTTAAGGTAAATACTGATACTGATTATTAAGTCGGTGACCTATGTAACTAGTAATTGTTAAAATCACTGATAGACAATAATTTAACCCGTTTTTGAGTCAAAAATACTAAACTTTGTAAAAAAAAAACAATCTCTAAAAGGGCACTTGGGGTGTATATAAATAAATAAGACATAAAATCCATCATCATCTGGGATTGCTCTGATTTCCTGGATAGTAAGTAAAGTGAATACTAAGGCGACTATTAAGTCAGCCAGACAGAATCCATAAAAGTTACAAGAGAATAAGTAGGTATGTTATAATTTTCAGTACCAAAATAATATTTTCGAAATAAATATAAAAGTGTAATTTCTAGTGTCATCGGCTAATCGATAAAACCGCAGTAGATAAGTCGATAAAAGTCGCATTTCTCGAACACATTGCCTCTTTCAATAATCGACAGTCACAAGAACAACACAATGGCAAGGAAACTTCTCGCCCTTTTATCAATTATCTGTGCTGTATCAACAGGTATTTAAACAATCTCTTATAATATTTATTTAATAATAAAATCAATAAAAAATACGCCGTATATAGAAAATAATTTCAGACATCTATACAAGAACCTAATCATCAATTTAGTCTGAGATTGACATATATCTACATGTATACAATACATTTATTTAAAATTAAGCGATTCTTAAATCAACCAAGCATTTATTTATTTTATTCTGAATTAAAACAATAATTCATATTGTGCACAAAAAATATTTCAATTGATATGATTTTTATAACATCACAATTTTTTTCTTAATAATAGGTTCAATTATATTTATTTAATAAAATTACTCTATATTTTAAAAGCTGTACCCACCAGTGTGCAATTATTGTGTACATTGCCAATGCCACTATTGAATTATTACTGAAGAAAATTACTGACCTGGCTATTAAATAATGTATAATATACACCTTAACCTACTGTCTTTATTCGTATAAACTGCTTTAACTGAACTTGCCAGTTAGTAAAATATTAATATAATATGAACTGGTATAAATTATATTGAGTGGGAGGTCAATTCTATAAAATGTTACATTTTACTTGTTTTCATTTTTACTTTACAGTTGTTGCATTACAATGCTACGTTTGTGATGGGGATTCCTGTGATGAGATTAATGATAATACACCCATAGAAACTTGTGGGGCTATAACAACCACCATAGCTCCACCATTGAACACGACAACTACTTCAACAACCACAACTACCGCAGCTCCTACAACAACCACAACTACCGCAGCTCCTACAACAACCACTACTACCGCAGCTCCTACAACAACACAACTACCGCAGCTCCTACAACAACCACAACTACCGCAGCTCCTACAACAAACACAACTACCGCAGCTCCTACAACAACCACAACTACCGCAGCTCCTACAACAACCACAACTACCGCAGCTCCTACAACAACCACAACTACCGCAGCTCCTACAACAACCACAACTACCGCAGCTCCTACAACAACCACAACTACCGCAGCTCCTACAACAACCACTACTACCGCAGCTCCTACAACAACTACTACTACCGCAGCTCCTACAACAACTACTACTACCGCAGCTCCTACAACAACTACTACTACCGCAGCTCCTACAACAACTACTACTACCGCAGCTCCTACAACAACTACTACTACCGCAGCTCCTACAACAACTACTAGTACCGCAGCACCAACAACTAATACCACTGAAGTTTCCACAACAACTACTGCTACCGCGGCTCCAACATCAACCACTACTACCGCAGCTCCAACAACTAATACCACTGAAGTTTCCACAACAACTACTACCACCACGGCTCCCACAACTACTACCGTAGCACCAACAACTAATACCACAATACCCACCCCAACTACTATTGACACCACACCAGAACCGACCACTAGTACAACTACAACATCAACGCCAATAACTAACGCTACGACGCCAGCGCCAGATGACTCACTACATCTTCGATCTGTAAAATCAACCTCTTCTGCTCCACCAAACATAATTGTCAGACAAGTGAGGACAGCCAATGACTTCAACAGAAGGAGATTGCTTCAAACTAAAGAGACCACTTACGTCTGTGTCAAATCAATCTACAAAGGTACGAAATACATTTTTGTTTATTATTCAAGGTTTAACGGTATCAATATTTTTTATAGATGGTGATAATCAAAAAACAGTCCGAGGTTGCATGGTGGAATCTGGTCTTTCAGATCAACAGAAGTGCAATACTGCAGCCGCTGGTAAAGAAGTCGTCGGATGTGGAGTATGCACTGAAGACCTTTGCAATTCAGCCACAATTCCCAAACAAGCTTGGGCTATGGCTTTGCTGCTTGCACTCACACCTCTTATAAGAAACACCTTATTTTAAAAATATATAAAATTAATTTACAAATTTAATTAATAATTTATTACACGCGCGTTGTTTATTTGATATTAATAAATAATATAAAATGTCCGATTGTGGTTTGATATTTTATAAAAACGACATTGACCAACACTACGCTTCAAGAAATTGATGTAAATGAGGTTAAATGACTGATTGCATCACAATTTCAAGAGTACCGAATGATAATGGTTTAACTAGAAGATTTCGTATGGATTAATTAACAATGATTGATTCCAAATAATACAGCGCATACTGTATATTTTGTATATTTATATTTTTTAATATTACATGATGATCAAAAATATCAAAATTCTATATTGATTATTTGAATAGAAAAACGCACACACGCGTTATAATTATTATAAACCAATAACTTGATAATAGAGGTTGCGTAATAAAACGTACTCAAATATTCCAAGGCCTGAGAGCATTGGACCAAACTATTGGTAGTATTTAAAAAAAAGAAAGCTTTGATTTTTTTAATCATTTATCCATTTGAATTGAAAATAAAAAAAAATCACTCAAAGTCAAACGCGGGATAATTTATAGGTAGTTATGTAAATTTGTGTAAAAATGAACCAAAATTGACAAAACTTTTCCACCGTTGAGTTTTCTCAACAATTCCATTAAAATATAATCCACCATGAAATAAACGTCATTGACAAAAAAAATCCGATAATGTATTTCCAAAATTTAGGGTCATTTTGAAGGACAAACTATGAGCTACTTAACTCTCGAGTCATCATTATTGTACAAAATAATTGATTCTATCCCAACTATATTAGAATGCCAAACAGCTGGAGAGTTAAATATTAAGATGATTGAGCAAGTAGATGAGTCTGACTGTCGCTGATTGTTTAAACACTATTATTCACCTTGATTATCGTTTGAATCATCTACTTGTTCCGACATCTTGATATTAACCTCTCCAGCTGTTTGGCATTCTAATATCGATGGTACCGATTGATTGCATAAAATTGAACTGATGACTCTAGAGTTACGAAGCCCACGTTTGAAGAAACTTAAATGTAAATAATTTGGATTTTATGTAACAATGGATCAAACTGAAATTTAATATATTCCATGTGGCATTGAATTTTCTTTAAAACATCAAAATATTATATAAAGAATCGTCATTTAATTTAATCAAAAAAATATATGTACATATGATAATCGAAATCAAATCAAAGAAAGGCATTGCTTTAATAGTTGCCTCAATTTTCTTATTTTTATTTATATTAAGCAAAAAGCTTAGCAGAAAGTATTGGGAAGTCTATAGATTTATAAATATAGTTTTACAGTAAATTGCACATCGAAAAGAAATATGAAAACACATGATATTTTTAAAATGTTATATGGGAATAAGGATTTACAATTCAATTCAGATAAAGTATTGGCTCCATGAACCAAAGATTCAAAAAAAACTGATTGATTTTTTTCTATGGGAATTTCAAACAATTCTCTATTTATGATCATCACGCTGATTTTTGTTATCACTTATTTGAACTAATCTTTTAATAATCCAAATACGGTATTGCACCTATGAGGCGCTGGTACATTAATTAAATGACATATGACACAGTCTGTTCGTGTAACAAACAAGTTAATTAGTGTCATTTCGTAATGACTACCGTTGAATTGTTATGATGATGACTAAAAAGACTCAGTCACCTGTGAACCGTTCAATAAGCCACAACATGCGTCCTTTGGCTGCTTGTTTTTCAATATTTCCACTACTTTTATGTGTTCTTAATGTACAAAAAGGTAATTAAAATCATCATCACACATTCAAATAACTAATCAACAAACGTGCGGCCTTTTATCTATTGACGAATTCCAGCAAAAAATATGTCCTTTATACTTATTAGAGATAAAACAATCTCGTGTATAAATAGATCGTGATTTAATAACGAATATATTTTCATAGATAAAAAATTTAATGCAGTCGATATGAATAAGAAAATATTTTTTCCAAACACGTTAGATGCCCAAATCCAATAATCTATTTTAACAATAAAACATTTCGCTATTTTAAAACTCTATTTAAACTAAATCATTTTTAAAATTTCTCATAATTTATCTGTGTCAGACAAATTTATTTTATATGATGTATAAATTTATATTTTAAACTTGCTATATAAGACTATGAATCATTTTTGAAAACACGTAAATGCTGTTAAGGTTTTTTTAATCTCATATGTAGATTATTTTTTTAAATATATTGATAAGTGATAAATTCATTAATTTGGTTGTAAGCGTAAACCCAAATTAATTAACAATTGAAACCTTAGCCTCTTAGCTCTGATTTTTATATATTTTGTTTGAAGTTTGTATGCAATAATGATAATTCAGACACTCAATGATGCGTACATTTTATTAAATTCTGACAAAGCTGTTAAATTTATTAACAAATAATGTAAATGAAAAATGTATACAATTAGACAAGCTACAAAACCCTTCAAAATATTTTTTATATATTTTTGAAAAATTAAATTAATGTGTTTTTATGAGTCAATTATGACGATCTTCAATATTAAAATTGTGTCGTTTTTCAATAGCAAATGCAATTTACTGCTACGTGTGCACTTCTAACCTGGATCACAACTGCCAGGATCCCTTCATAGGGCGACCATACAACGGGAACAGCAATAATAACTTTTATGGATCTAGCTGGGGTGACAGTACTTCACTTGTAAACTGTGACGATAGAAATCCAATCGGTTATGCCAACAGATTTGCTGGAGGACGATCGGCTTGTATGAAGCAGAAAATTATAGGTAATTATTAAGTACTATTAAAAACAATAAAATAATGTAATGAGAGTGTTTGCGTGCGGTGCGTATACGAATAGACGGCCAGCTTTATTCGTATACGCACCAATACTATCAGCACGATTCATTACACTATTATATTAAATACAGTCGTAATTAGGTGTGATTTTTTTATTGATTCTTTAACATTAATATTATATATTAAATTGACAGCTAATTCCAGTAGGTAATGTAGAAAAAATAAACAAAACCAAATATTATTAAATACTCTAATTTAAGTAACAATTTCTCGGTGCTGTAATTTTTTTGTATACAATTTATTTTAAGGTAAACTTTTTTATAATTTAAAATATACAAATCATCAGACATGTTTATCCATAATTATGCAGACGATTAAATGAATAATTTAAGACAACAACGTGATGTAGAAAAATTTTTTATTATTGTTTTCCTGGAGATTACTCATCCAAAAATGCATACGTCAATGTGATAACGCTTGCTGTTTAAATAAAAATGAAATAATCGATCTTAATCTATGTTATAAAACGATTTATTTAAAAATACACACTGAAAACGCAATGGTTTAAAATGCAAAACGTTGCATTGTCTCTGTGAAGTGTGTCAATGGAACGATTCCCACCACATTGAGAATTATTGTCTATTTTAACGTAAAAAAATAAATAAAATGTACACTAAAACACATATGGTTAATTTATCCTGAAATGTTTTGAATTGAATGGTGTTTTTCCATACTTTAATATAATTCTACAGTAGCAACCTTCGTGGTGTGTGACGACAATAATGGATTTTAAATTGTCGTAATTTATTCTAATCTCAAGGCGACGAGTAATCTGAAAAATCTGTATGGGTTAAAATCTGCTCAAAACTATAAATGAATCGGTCAAGATAACAAACAAGAGGAAACGTGCGTGTGACAATTTTATATATTTTTTTGTATCTTTTTCAGATGATGGCCGAACGATTATCACCAGATCTTGTGTTTATACTCCTTTGCATATTGGCGATTGTTCAAGAAGTCCCAGTTATTTAAACAATAGAGGGTATTTGGATTTTTGCGAGATTTGCGACGAACATGGATGCAATTCGGGAATTAAATTCACTCCATTAATCATGCTTCCATTTTTACTAACCGCCTTGAGTTCAATTCTTTACAAAACATTTTTGAA
Source organism: Agraylea sexmaculata (assembly GCA_022606485.1). Taxonomy (NCBI): domain Eukaryota; kingdom Metazoa; phylum Arthropoda; class Insecta; order Trichoptera; family Hydroptilidae; genus Agraylea; species Agraylea sexmaculata. The sequence goes on along the minus strand of JAGTTH010006259.1, from coordinate 12,278 downwards.
TATGTAATAAGGAATCTCATAAATTTTATAACCAAAGAAAATAATTTCAAATAATAAATATTTATTACACACATACACGCGTGTTTTTATCTCATTTTTATCAAGAATTTTTAATATATGTCGATCGAGCGATTAAAATAATATGAAAGAAAATATAATCTCGAGAAATATTTGTTCCACAAACAGTGAAAACATATAATTATAACAAGGATAATTTACAAACATAACTTAAATTTAACAGATTCTTTTCTAATAAGCTGTCTAAAAGAAGTTTTGTATTTATTATTGTTAAGTATTACGTTATCATTACTCATTAATTATGATATTTTTTCCTCATCATGTGAATTACTCGTTATAAGAGGTGCTCGTTATGATAGAAGTTTTAAAAAAATAATTATACTGCCATCTATGTAATTTGACTGGAACAATTTTATAAATTCAATGAGACATCTGTGTCAATTTTTATAAAGCTAACATAAATTTTTAAAAAGCTAACATATTATCATAAAATAAAATAACTATTAATAACGCGTTGCAATTCAAATCATAACATTAAAACTTGGTAATTACATGGAATAATCCATATTGCAAATATTTTATTCAGTTGGTATCCAAATATTATAAAGGACCATTAATTTTAAATTTAGCAAAACAGTCTTTGAATATAAAATGATTTTATTTCATTCATAAAGAGAAGATGACATTGAAATAATATGTGCTCCATTTCCATAACACAGAGACAAATAAACTTGGCAGAGATTCATAGATCATTTTATTATAAAATTTACAGGCTATTAATAATATTCAATGCAATATATTTTAGTGTGAAATCAACCATATCAAAGTATTTGTAATATTCTAAAACGTGAAAAAAAGTTTCTCGGTTGAGTTAACTGACAATGAACTCAATATTTATTAAGTTAAATTTACACTTGGACAACTATTTGAAAAATATGTATTTTTTTATAATGTTTCATTTCCATAAAATATCATTTCTATGCTTTTTTAGCGATTAATTTCGATGTCAAAATGATCGAATATGAATTATTTTGGATAATTTTAATATTATTTAAAAGGGTATGGAGTTTCACTTTCACCGCCGTGGCCGAAAGAGAGTTAACCGTTATTTTGTGTGGATTTTATATAAAGTACTTATTAAATGTACTCATGAATACTCTTTTAACGTCATTCGTTTTTATACACCCACCTATTTGTATTTAAAAAACAAAATATAAGAAAAGAAATCGCTTTGTTTAGTTCAAATACTTAGGCTTTCAAAGAATTAATCTTCAACCTTATGATTTAAGACAGAATCAATTCGAGATGAAATCGGTGGATGATTCTCATAAAAATTGCATATTAAACAATGACCTGATTTTATGAAAGAACATTTTTTCAATAAAGTAATTTTTGTTGCGATGATTGTGAAAGATTATAAATATTTTGCTGCTCTGCAATACATTTGTCAAGTCATAGTTTTTTTTATACACAACAACGTGTTAATTGTCTGTCGGTGATCTTAACTATTACTAGTTACACAGGTCACCGACTTAATAATCAGTATTTACCTTACAATACAGGAAATCAGAGTAAACCGGATCAACACGATCGGGATTTTATTAATATTAATCCCGATCTCCCAGTCGTAATAACCGATCAAATCAATTTTAAAACCCCATGATCACAGTATTTGCAGCCACGAGTCTTATCCCCTGAGCTATTATATACGTTGGTTAGTTATTTTTATCAGTAGCAATAAGCAACTTTTATTCCGTATTTCCCACACATTTGTTTACGTAAAAAAAAAGTTTTTACAATGAAAGAAAAATACATCTTTGGAAATTGACTTAGGTGTACAGAGTGTATAAATCATTTTACCTATAACTAACATGAGACTGTTTTATTTAAATTTGACATGAATAATAGCATTAAATTATAGAAAGTAACAGAACACATAAATAATAGTTTGTTTGGGTAAAACCAAATTTGAGTTGAGTGGATTATTAGAAATTTTATTTTATTTTTAAAAATAATATCAGTTTTGGAAGTCCATTGGTAAAATGAACTTACGTTTCCTCGAGGCATATTTGGTTTTATTTACATGTCTTATGATTGGGTTAGTCGGGAAGTTAGTCATTTTAGTGTAATGTTTTTTACTCAAATAAGCGATATTTGCTTTGATCATTTTTAACTTAATGTCCTCGTGGACTTCTTTAAGAAATGTGCCAGGTTCAAGATCTAAGGCCATCTTAAGACACTTGTTTTGGACAATTTGAAGTTTATTGATATGAATTTGTGTAGATGAAGGAAATTGCTTCCATTATCGTTACAAGTTACACTATAGTAATAGTCTGAATTAACACATACATTTGAATCGTTATTAATTTATTATTAATTGTAGCCAAATGTGCAGCTTATGAGGTCTGGACTCTTCAAGCACCTGTTTGTCCCGAGCAATGCAATAATATTGGCAAATCCAGGTGTAAAGAAACTAAGCCTGGATGCATCGGGATACGTTGGACAATGTAAAGGAGGTAATTGTATCATAAGATGCAAATAAATAAAATTCTAATATTTTAAATAAAAATGCATCTTTATATACTGTAATTTTTATTGAAATCCACATCCAATATCCTCTAAACAAACTAATTCAGGTAAACTAATGCGAATGAATTTTATTGATATGAGTGACGAATATTTGTCCAAATGTGAAAAGGATATGCAGTGGCTAATGAAAACTCAGTCCAGAGTGAGTTATGTGAATGATCCTTTTATTTTTTTTTTTTTTAAATAATAATTCCCTTATAACGTCCCAATAGTGATGTTCTTTATTGCTCGTTATACGAAGGTGATAGTGATGTGCGTAGTGGGGAGTTTGTTGGTCGGTTTGTTTGTTACTTCAGTAGTATTTTGTACTCCATACTGTGACCATGCGTTCCATTTCACTACTTGTTGCACTCGCATCTGCCTTACTTATCATCTACACACCTCAAAGTGAGTAATTAATAATACATATTTAAATAAAACACATAGAAAATCACACTACAATATGTTAATTATTCGTACAAACGCACGCGTGGGAGCGAGACATAGAAAAAAAACACGATAATATTTACATACTAACGACACAATATATTTAAAAAAAAAACATATATATATACTTAAATTTTTTCAAACTTGAATTATAATTTCGATGATCTCAGCTTTACCCGCCCAATGCCAAGTTGAGTTGCGCAAGTCACATTCTATTGTGAGACTGCATTTTATAATGACAATCCCATATTTAGATTAACTAAATGCTTGTTAATACAATAAAATAAGGAAGGCCAATTATACGGGTATTGATATATAAATTATATGAATTCATCCCCCTGTTTATTGATTAAGTGATAAAATTTGATGAGATATTTAATAAATCAACCATCAAATTTCATTTATTTATTGAAAAGCACTATTTGACCACAGGATTGCTCCATACATAATTAACAACCGGTGGACGCGTTTTTTTTTAACATTCATCCTAAGATTTAATGGCAAATTGCTTATTTGTTTTAAAATAAAATATATTAATAATTTTAACATATAGTTCGTAATTAATTTTAAGTAATAATTTATTTAAAAATTTTATTTACATCGCGGGAAAAACGCATTTCGATTCCAATATGAAATAAATACTATCACAAAATTATTAAAAATAAAATGTTCAATTATAAAATAATTAACATATTTCACAGTTTGCATTACCTATTAGATGCAGCTATATTTAATAAATATTAAGAAGGTAAATCTAATAATAATAAGCCGTTTTCAATTCATATTAATTAGCACCAAAATTATGAAAAAATGTTTTTGTAATATCCTCTGCCTAAAATATTCTCCCTGATTTAAATTCCACGTGTAAATCTGCAATTAATATTAAAAGGCAGATATACATATAAATAAATAAAAAAGTTTAATGGCAATTAATATATTTATGGTTAAAATGAATTTTTTCGATGTGCACAAGTAAAATTGTCACTGCCAATAAGTCTCTATGAGATTTACTATTTAGAATAATATATTAAAATAGCCTCAATAATCTTATGAGTGTGAGTCATATGTTATTTAAACTTATTGTTTTTTTATTGACTGTATTGAAAAACAAGATCTATTTGTACAAAAAAAAATATTACGACAATTAATACAATGAACAATAGAAAATAATTACCGTTTAAGCCATCACGATAATTAAGAATCAATGATTCTAGCTGATGATCTTGAACTATGGAGAAAATATTAAACATTTCCGTTTCTTCGGTGCAAAATCACAATGGGTGTAATTAATTAACATTGTGTTTTATATATTCAATTAATATGAGTGAATTACATTATTTTATTTTCCTCAATCTATTGATTAATATTATAAAATCGTATTTTACTCACAGAATTATAACATTATTCTATATGCTCCAATCATCAAGAAACCGGTATTGTAATTAATATTAGTATCATGCATATTAGTATTAAAAGAGGGAGAAAAACCACCTTTTGTATCTTATAGGACCAAAAAAAATTTATTTTTGGAATCGAAATACTCTTAAACCGCCAATGCAAAAAGATATATAAAAATGTTTTCTTCAATCAATCAAATAATTAAATTGATGAAAAATTTAATAAGTAACCATCTGTCTACATCATTAATATATATATTTAAACTAAAATAATCGACTCAATCAAATCTTCCAGTGAATATTTAAAAAACTACTCCCACCAGTTAATGTATGAGGAAAATCCAGTCAATTGATTTTTTTACTAGTTAATATATTTATTTCGTGTGTTTATATGAATTTGATATGACGAGGATCTTTTCAACTATAATAGATAAACAGGGCTTCAGTATTCACCTTATTATCAAGGAAATCAGAGTAAACTTGATTAGGAATTTTATTAATCCAGTTGCAATATATGATCATAATTATTATTTTATGTCGAACAGGATTAAACCCATGATTTTTAGTCATGTGACGGATTTAAAAAAATAAACAATAAAACTTCTATTATTTTATTCTAACGGCCTAATATAACTACTACTATTTTTTAATACCCGCACATTCTAAAAATACATCCAAATCCGTTGTAATACAAATTGTTATATATCAATCAATCTTCCGATATTTAACAGTCTTTAATTGCTATAAATAATAAAGTAACTCATCATAGTGATTCTTTGTCAAATATTTACACGAAAACACCTGTCGAAATCAGGTTAAAAGGGCGTCACCCCCGTCAACCTATTAACCTAGTTTCTTTGTTCTTTACTGTAGTTACTATTAGAGTTGGGATAGATATACTTGATAAAATACAGTGACCTGTTAAAGAGCACAATATTTATTTTGATATTTAAATCGAACAAACATTAGTCTTTAGGAAACTGGACACCTTAACCGACAACCTGTTCCATATTATTAGTATTTATTACACTCTGAACAAAATCTAAATATTTATCAATGCTCTAACAAAAACCACTTCGAGTTTGCAAACATTTAAGATTTCATTTGCCGTTTCATAATTCCAATGTCACCATTGCAATTTTGCCTTAGGCGAGAATTCAATATGGCAAAAGCATACAATTAAGCAATGCACTATTATTTCAATAAAAAAGATGCACTTACAAATAATTATCACCATAAGAGTTTCAGAATATATTCCCAGGATTTAATGCCAATGTAATAAATAGCTCAGGGGATAAGATAGTGCCTACAATTACTGTGGTCATAGGTTCAAATCCGCATCAAGTAAAAAATGTATTGATCCGTTATTATAACTGGTAGAACGGGAATAATATTAATACAATACCGAACGATCGTTTTGATCCAGGTTTACTCTGGTTTCCTGTATTGTAAGGTAAATACTGAGGCGATTATTAAGTCTGTGTAGCCATTAATAGTTAAGATCATTGATACACAATGTATAAACACATTCTTATGCCTAAAAATTTGAAAAAACTCACATATAAAATAATGCGTATATAATCGAAAAACTGCCTTTTTGCGAATGTTCAGATAAACACGAGGGGAAAATTTTCATAAAATTGATAAAAACCAACTAAAACAAATAATTGAATCCCAAATACTCACATTTCGAGATCTTTAAAAATAATGTTTAAATGAAAAAAAATATTTCAGGATGCAATTGCCTTACAGTTTTCTGTATAAGTACCTAGACTACATTTATATGTTGCTTTTTTAAATGAACTTATGAGTGAAAAATATTTCTTTATATCATTTTTTGTAAAATAAATATCCGTTTTCCCCAGTAGGTACTACATAATATGTACGTAGTTTCGAGCATTGATATTTAATTAATAAAAATATACCTACGTTTGGTCATAATTTGTAACAGTACCGGATTAACCTAAGGCAAAATAGCAAAATAGAGAACTTTTAGGGGGCCTGGGGTCTTGCAATCGCAGACCACAAATATGTGATTACAATATTTTTTTTTAAGAAATTTCATACTACACCAATGCATTGAAGTTTGACTAGAGTGTCACTATTTAAATTAAATATATTTGACAAAAGGCGTTGGTTTATATCCCAACTAAACTGTCATTCCATAATCTAATTGATAGTAAAATAACATTGACTATTTCAAATTGAGCAAATATTTGTCCTTCTCATTATATATTCTCAACGACATATTGGTTTTAAAACAGTTCATACTCGAAGGTGACCGATGAGTCAAGTTGTTGTTTTTACACATTAGAAGAAAAACATCTATTGTTCATTATTGTTAAAAACCACAAAGCTTTTTATTACTTCGACTCATTTATTAGAAGTATACTGTTAAAACATTTACAATAATATAACATTCATAATATAATATTTTAAAACCCGCATATTAGAGGGTATAATATTTAATAATATCACCCTTCGATAATAATTTCATATAAAAATATATGCGGGTGTGCATTTTTCTAAATTCAGATTTTTTTCTATTCCTTTAATAAGTTTTACTTGAGTATTAAATGAATCTTTTACTCAATTTACATTTAACTCATTATAAACGAACTACGCAGAAGAATTTATATTTATATTTTACGATATCAAACACAATAGGTAAATTATCATTATTCGATCAAAAGTTGAAGAATCAAGATTTTATCCTTAACTTCAAACTATGATTATGATTTAAATGAGGAAATCTAACAGTAATATGTATTTTGTGATAAAATATACACATTTATTTAAATATATTTCATTACATAAGTTTTGCCTTGTTTTAATACGATTTGTAATCATTGATCTTATAAACGATTCCAATACTTTACCATACGAAAAATAAAGAAAAAATCTTCATGTTGTATAAATAATATGACTAGATTTTCTTCAATCTAATTAATTAAAATAGTAATAAATTTATTAGACTCAGTAGTAGTACTTAGAGTAGTTCATTTTTTTGTTATAAGGGTTGACTTTTAACACCTATCTACTTAAAATAAACAAGCTGTAGATATATGAATATAAATATATAACACTACATTTAATTTAAGACAATAATATACTTATTAAATGCTCTAATTAAAAAAATATATTAAAATATAGACATGCGATAGTTTGCCTTTAAATATTGACCTGGTGGGAAACGTATTAGCAAATAGCAGATAAGTGAACAGTTGTTTTTCCAGTTACTCTATTCGACTTGTTAATTAAAGATAATTTGTGCCCTTTTTAGTACAGTATTAGTACAAGTATTCGTAATTTAATAAGCCGTCCATACAGTAATTATGTATAATAAAAAAATTGCATTACTAAAAAACAGGAAAACTATGATAAAAGAAGCACGTGTGTTTTTTATATTTTACTACTTTGAATTATCATGTCTGTAGAAATAATCCCCGATTACTATAAATTTATTTTAAATTATTGATTTTTTTATTTCATAAAAGTTTACGGAAGATGATTCAGGTTTGTACATATAAAAAAAATGATTTGCAAACAATGGACTGTTTATTTATTTTCTGCAACAAATTGTCAATGCTTTATTTATCAATAGCATCAATATAGAATGTATTGAATAGAAATATTATGAAGACATTGATATTACTCAAAAAGATGATGTTTGTAGTATCCAATTTATGGGAAAAAATCTAACCTAACTTTATCTAATAATTTTAATTAATTATTTATACTAAAATATCAATAAACCTAAACCTGGATATATTAAAAATTAAAGTATGAATGGAAACTGCTTATTTAGATTCATCATTCCATCATTGAAAGTTAAAAAATACACAATATTTGTATAAAACTTGGGTTTCCTAGTCGTGCATCGCCGTAAACATACACCGTAAAGATGGTAATAGAGTTGTTTTTCTATACTTTTATTTGGTTTTTTGTTAATTAGTGCCTCGATCGAGGCTCAGACGAGGCATTAACTAACAAAAAACCGATCATAAGTGTAGCTAATTAACTCTACTATCGTATTTACGGTGACGTATGTCTGGGAATCTATTACTAAAGACGATAAATGTCATCCAAAATCAAAATAAATAATACTATTATAATAATTAATCGATATGTTATTAATTAAATTTAGGATTAACAACTCTGGCTCTTTTCAACCGCTTATTTAAATTCATCATTGCATTGTATAAAAAAGTATGTAAGTTGAACAAGTTTTAAGTAGGTTTTAAGGCGTCCAGAATCTAAACAAAAAAATAACATTACTATTTTTCATTGTTGATTTTTATTAATTATCTATTTTTAGCCATAAAAAAGAATAGGCCGAGTGCAAAGGGTTAAATGTGAATTTCGATTACGAACAATAAATGCAGCTCCTGTTGACGTTGTTCTTAAAAACCTGACGAGGAATAATTATCCCATTTTTTATGAGAGCGTTGATATTATTTTTCACACAATGACAAAGAACACGTTCCCGTGGGATGTCAGAATAATATAAACAATCATCGTTATGGTGTTTTCGAGGTTACGGAGTCAAGTTACGCAATATGGTACTGGAGAACGTTGGCACCGCTAGTCTTATAGAAACCAGCAAGCTACTCGCAAGTTCTATGACGAAATATCACCATTTCATCATGGCTACGATTCTTGTGTACCTCTTACTATAAATTACTAAAAAAAACATATCGAAGCTAATATCGAACCCGATCGCAGTTTTTACGATGGGAAAATTGGCAAAGAAATGCCCGAAATCAAAAGGATATTACACTACCTAAATTCTTAAAAATTCTCAAATGTATAATATTAATCAATTATGACATAAACTAGGGCAATTTTATTTGAAAGTTTTTTGATGTTCTACTTGGTTTTTTTATAGGACGATAATAATTTGTTGATTTTTTTATTCAAAAGAATTTTCAAAATAAATTGTAAATAAAATAATTTAATACTGCTTTCATATAATGACAACACTCATCACAATATTTAAAAAGCGAGTCTCCCAATAAATACTGTTTTTTGAGAAGTGTCATTTATTATGCATTATTAAATATCTCTAATATTATTTTGAAATTAATTTAATATTATTATCATTGAAGAACCCGTTTCGAGATTTAAGATATGTATTAATTGTAGTAAAATAATTATATGAAATATTTTTCTTCCATCTGTTAACACTGATGATTAAGGGATCCGCACAGACATACAACATACATACACGTTCAACAATTATAAATATAATTTTTTTAGAAACCGTACTATCATAAACCGGACATATAAAAAATATCATGTGATAGTTCTTCTACAGAATTTAACTATTTTAAAAGAATCATTTGCATGGGATAAATACAGAACAACCTTTAATTTATTAGATCAAATATTACAAATTAAAAAAATATTTATTCTTAATAATAAATAAACTAACTTATTTCACAGTTTGGGGTATCTGTTCATGGTAAATATGTATAGTTTTTTGCTAATAATTATAAGAGGGTAAAAAAAATTAAAACAGTTTTTAAATTTCTCAAAATTCTAGGGCACTGGGCTGCTAATATTTTTATTATTTATTTAAGGGTTAAATTGTATTATTCTTTCGGATATCAAAATAAATAAAATAAAATGTTCCCAGGGTTCGATCACATTCATATTTATAATTTATCCCATGTTTGTAAATATTAAATAAATAAAATAATACAATTATGAAATAATAAAGGTAAATCTGATAATAATAATAAAATGTTGTCATTTCACATTAATCCAATATAAAAACAGCCGTAGCTTACATGATACACAATCATTGTAATTATAAAATAATTTATTATAAGCCTAACATGTTTTTTGGATTGGGCATCAAATTGCTATATTTAATGTGCATAATTTTATATGTAAACATTATTTTAATACCTGAATTATAATTATAAAATAACATTAATTCAAATTGTCATTTGCTCAAAGATGACGCGTCGGTGACTAATATAATCATAGTATTTTAAATATTGTTGACCTTCAAATAATACCAGCAATTGAGAAACATCAAAAATATTTCAATAATGGACATCTGCTGTATGTGCAGAAAAAAATATGTTTTCATGTTTATTTTTGAAAACCTTTTAATGTTCGTAGTTCGGACGGGACGGTTTCAATTTTCAAGTGTGTATTTAAAATTAAAGCATTTGTCTTAATTATTAAAAAAAATATATATATATAGAAAGTAGATAGAAATCGTCCCAATTAATATTCACACAATGTCTTCCAGTACATTTGTTCAATGCTACAATAGAATTAAATGGGAACTTGGGAAGCATTTTCTTCGACGTGGTTGAAATCACAATCGATCGATATTTATAAACACACTTTAAATTTTGAAATATTTTATTTTCAAAATATTATTATTAGTAGTAATTATTGTTTTTTTCTTTTCGGAAATTATCTGATTGAATTGTAATATATGAAATAAAGTATGTTTATTAATAATCAACACTTTACACGGTCACGAATCGCCCTTGAATATAATATGTAACTAAACAATGTATATTATAATTAATACATAATTAAAAAAAAACATACGTACTCTCAGTAGAATTTAATAATGGAAAAGAAACTAGATAGGACGCTTTAAAAAATATTATATTTTTTGGTCACCCTTATTACTATAAAAAAAATTATATCCGATTCTGATTAAATAAAAATTATATTTTAAATTAATCAATAAGCTTGTATAATTATTATTATTATTGTGAATTACCCGATACGCGTTTAAAAAAATCAAACAAATCAAGTTTAAAAATATTCCTTGTACAAAAAATTAATGACTCGTTTGGATTATAATTTCTCGATTATACAATCAATACGTTTTGATGTAATATTTATGACCGATCCCCGATCCTATAATTTATAAATATATTTAACTTCTAGGCTAAGGATTTCTAGCTTGCCAATGTGGGTTTGTGGCCTTGACAAAGTTTCTCAGAAAAGGTTTATTTATGATACAACATTGTTAGAATTGTTTTTTAAAAACCTTCGTGACCGCCTTTTAACCATCCAAACTAGTTTCTGTGCGAATGTAGTCTAACTATTTAATAAAGTAAATATAATAAAAATGCGGTTTTAACCAGACTACCTGTGAATCAATTAACCGACCTCGGTTTACACCTTTTAAAATGATTCGTATATCATTATATCATTTTTGAATTTAAAATCACATGACGCCACATGATGATTTATTTTTATATTATTACAAAAAAATGTTGGCGTTCTTCCATATGACATCACAGATCTTCGACCGGTAATTTATTTTGTTATTATGTATTGAAAATCTGCGTGATTGTTTTACAGTGTGTCTTCTAATGATGTTAACATATAAAAAATAATATATGGACAACTTTATCAACAATGCAGGTCATATCATGTCACAATTAACTGCGTCATCATAAACATGATTCAATTAATTATCAATTAAGAAAATGAATGCACAAGGTGAATATTCAAAAGATGACATTCCTCAATTCTCGTTATTAACCTTTGTTTTATCTCTCAACCTTAGTATTATAACCAAGTATTATAGGTATTTCGTTGTCCATATTAAAACACACATTTTAAACTATCCTATAACCAGACCTTATCCAAATGATTGTTTTGACGTATTCGTGTACTGCAACGATTTCCTTTATAATATTGCTTTATTAATCAAGTGTCTGATATTTACACAGAACATTATATGATATACATCTACAGTTATCATACATCAATTATTATAGGGTAATTTTAATTGAAATTTTCAATTAGTCAATGTTTTTTTTATGTTCTCTTTGGCTTAAATTTTCAAATATTTTTATTAGG